>MJUT01034735.1:1028590-1048861 GCA_002080005.1 Gigantidas platifrons
TTTTAATTGTAAAACCAAGAATAAACTTTTTAATTGTAAAACCAAGAACAAAGTTTTTAATTGTAAAACCAAGTACAAAGTTTTTAATTGTAAAACCAAGAACAAGGTTTTTAATTGTAAAACCAAGAACAAAGTTTTTGATTGTAAAACCAAGAACAAAGTTTTTAATTGTAAAACCAAGAACAAAGTTTTTAATTGTAAAACCAAGAACAAAGTTTTTAATTGTAAAACCAAGTACAAAGTTTTTAATTGTAAAACCAAGAACAAGGTTTTTAATTGTAAAACCAAGAACAAAATTTTTAATTGTAAAACCAAGAACAAAGTTTTTAATTGTAAAACCAAGAACAAAGTTTTTAATTGTAAAACCAAGTGCAAAGTTTTTAATTGTAAAACCAAGAACAAAGTTTTTAATTGTAAAACCAAGAACAAAGTTTTTAATTGTAAAACCAAGGACAAGGTTTTTAATTGAAAAAAAAAACAAGTGCAACGTTTTTAATTGAAAAAAAAACAAGTTCAAAGTTTTTAATTTCAAAAGAACTCAGAAAAAAAAGTGGATCCAATTGTAAATATATGTGGTCTGTATATAGAGTGGAGTAGATATGTTGTATGGTTGTCACTTGCTTGAGATGATGGTAATATCTATTTCCTGTAAAAATAATAAATACATATTTCATACATGTGCATTAATATCTCCCCACACGATTCAACATAAGTATAATGACAGCCTTACCTAACAAGGTACAGCTTCAACTTAGTTATTGAAGCTATATTGTTATATAGTGGATTTGGCGGATTGGAGCTAAATGGTTAGTCATTATGGTAAGGGAATTCCAATGGTTTGGGATCTATTTCCACTGAGGTGAAAACAACAAATTGTCCATTAAAATCTAACTCTAACACTGTAGGGTTGAACATTCAGACATTTATATAAAAAAAATATTTAATACAGCCCTGTATCCCTCTGGATCCAGTGAGTTAGATTCATTATCTAGTTGCCTATTCCTTGAGATGATTATATTTACGGTATATAAAAATTACGGTCTAGGGCACTGGACATAAAGCTAAGCATAAGGTGCTGCAGTGCATCAATAGTGGAAGTTCAAATCCCGTTAAAGGGAGAGCAAAAATTTGTCAGCTCAAAAATCGAATTCTAACACTGTTGGGCAGAATTTTCAGACCTATATTCTTATAATCCTGAATAACTCAAATATTCTTATTCTGCTTTTTCAAAGTAAAATCATTTGTCCTTGACATAACGACAAAGTTTGACTGTATGCGAAATTACAAAATTACGAGATGAAAAGAATAATGAGATTTTATATGTTAAAAAAAAATGTTGTTAGTTATTTAGATTAGTAAGTTGAGGATGATATCTTTGTGATTCCTTTAACTTTTATCTTGTCCTTTGATCTTGAGTAAATCATAGTGTTGTCAGTAGTCATATGTCAAGCCCTAGTCTTACCTTTATGTAACCTAGATAGTGTTGTCAGTAGTCATATGTCTAACCCTAGTCTTAGTCTTACCTTAGAGCAACATAAATAACAAAACAATTAGAGAGCATAACAGAATCATCATCTCAGTGTTTTGTAATTGATTTTCAGTAAAGCAAACTATCATTTTTTGTCTCTTTCTATCCTTCAGTGCTAATAAAGTTAGGTTTATATTGGAAAATTTCGTAATGACTGTCGGCCATAGGTAAATAGTTGCTATTGATTAAAACTTACCCAGATATTGTGATCAAAGCATTTTATTACATCTTTGGAGTTGCTTGATGGGGGAAAATGACTAAATAATTAAAATGTTTACACATATTGGGGTCTAGAATATTGCTTTGTCAATAAAAATTCCATTTCTAATGTTTTTTTTTCTCTACTGACTCTGCTTGCATAATATAATAGAATATCACTCTAAGAGACCTTGAAATGACTAATGATTATTCAACTGTTGAAGAGAGAATAGCATTTTACAGTTGAGGCTCATTTTTTATTAAAATAGCAATGAATTTTATATTCTATGATGAAAAAATCATTGCGCCCCCTCACAATTCATGTAGTTTTATGCGATCTCAAGATTGTTTCGTAATTTAATTTCTGCAGTGTAATGACAAGATCCAAATTATATTGGGTATCGGTAAAAATGGAGCACCACTTATCTGCCCTGTGGTATGAAATTAGATTTATACATTGGAGAATATATATATATATTTATTTTATCTAGTCTTTCCCTTTATATACAAGTACAGTATATTTCAAAACTATAGGTTGTATTTCTTTTACTGAATCAATATATGCTAATTTAATTTAGGCGTAATAGTCCAGGCAGAGTTGTAACTGTTAATTTTATCTGACTCACAGCATTTATAAATGTGTTAAATATCAGCCTTGTAGGTGTGCCATGTGACAGAAATCTACATTGTGTATAAGGCTGGATTTTCAATATTTTGCAAGTGTACTAGTACTTCACTATTTACAAGGGGTACTTTTTATCAAAATTTTAACAATTTTCATGAATATGTTATACAACATTCTTTAAAATCAGGAGGTACCAAAGACCATTTTAGGTGGGTAAAAGTACCTTGTACTGTCCCTTATTTAAAGGCCTGATAAGGGTGTGTGATAGTATTATAAGATTTGTATTACATTTGGTATTTCCTGGTTTTAAGGGTATAAAGCCTCTCTCAGACTCCATCTGAAGTGTTATGTTATCTTGATATGTTCAGGTGAATGTAGCGACCCTACAGCATGAATAGTCTAGACAATAAAGAGCTATTAAGTGTAAAAATATACCTACTATATATTGTTACAAGTTGCCTCAGATGTAAGGCAAATTGGTTTTAACCATTAAATACAATTGATACAGAAGACTGCCTGGGAGAGTTGACTGTTTACTATAATTGACCTCGATTTAAAGCTGACAGAGAGCTAATAATGTTCTTGCTTTAGTCAAATTGCAACATCTGAGAGTGGAGGTTTGAGCCCATAAAAGTAGTTTTACTTGTTCACTTGTTATTATACCCCCGCTCCACCGGAGGATGGTATACTGTTTTACCTCTGTCCGTCCAAGATATTTTTTGTTGCATTTTTCTCAGCGACTCTTGATGGCAGAAATCTGATGTTTGGCCACAAGCTTCATATAGGTATGCCATATTGTGGGAAGCGTTTTTGACCCGTCAGATTCCTACTTCCTGTTTGCCAACTTAGTTGGTTTTCATACACATTGAACATATATGCGGGGTATCATAAGTGAGCGTTAGCTCACAGTTCATCTTGTTGAGTGAGGACTCATGTAGATGTGTGTTAGGGTATTGATTTGAATTTTTCTTTTGGATATTGTAACTGTTCCAACTGTATCATATTTTATGTTTTTCCTTTTATCCTACCAATTAATATATCTTTAAATGTCTCGGAAATTCAGCAATTACTTTCATTAAATAAATATGAATACAAATTATGAAATGAATTCAAATTGAGAAAAATTGATTTTTATTTTAATTTTAAAGTACTAAAATGAACTAGGAAAGCTTAAGCCTACATGAAATAAAATTTGCATAAGCTTGAGATTCGACACCGGAATTCTTTATTTTTTTCTTGAATATGTTTCATTTGGATTAATACTGTGGGGGAGATTTGCTTAAGAAGATGTTATTTGCAAGAAAGTACAATTGTCTGTTTTTTTAAATTGTGGAAGACATTTTTTTTAACGATGTTTTAGTTTTTAATTTCCGGCTTTATTTCCTATCTTTTCGTTGAATTTAAAGGAAAAGGCCATGGTCTTGACAAGTTAGAGTGAAAATTTGAATGACAGTAAAAAAAAGACATTTGTGTTAATGAATGTTAAAGATAGTATACCATAAGGTAGAATTTGGTCATTGAAGTTGCCTTTTGCACCAAATAATGGGGATTGCCATTTTTCAAATCTCTCCAATGTGGAGGAGACAAAAGCCTGAAAAGGGGCGTATCCATTCTCGGATTATACCTTCCCGTTACGTCACGCAATCAGTATCGTATATTATATCAGCATTGATCAGTTGCAATTTTTTCATTAAAAATTATGTAAATCGTAAAATAACGTGGTATATATTTATCTTTTGATATTTACAAAATCATTATGACTTATGTTAAGTATTTTATTGCACTAAGTAACGAAGGGAAAGAGTGAGAAGATTTTTTGTGTGTAATTACCGATCCGGACAGGACTACCTGTCAACATAATGATCATCGATCAGTGACCTCGAAAAACACTGGAAAGTATGACAGCATTGGGGACAAAAAAGAAAAAACATGTGTAAGCACAAAACGAGTTAAAAATGACAGTTATTTAACCTACGGCCAATCACGTAAAACATGAAATTATACGTAGAACCCCCCTCCCCCGATACAAATAAACTCCTTTGTTTTATGAAAATGTAACATGGGATGGGAATATTAAGAACAAAATTAGAACGATATACAATTATAAACATTGTATTGCAGTTGATCTGATATTAAAACATAACCAAATGGGCACGATGTTGGAAAGAGTCAGATACATGTTATTTATTCAACTAACATGATACGACTGAGTGACGTTACATGAAGAGGTGTCATGGCCGCTTACACTACGACAGGAAATTCCAAATATTCATATTTTTAATTGGGTATATTAATATAAGGGTGTTTTTTTTAAATAATAAGTTATTTACGAATAACAAGTTATAATTAATTGAATTAAAACAACTTTTCAACTGACTGGTCTTTTCCTTTAATTATCTAATTTGAACTACATCTTGTCTACAAACATCAAATAAAAACAGTTTGATTACCACAAACCTATAAAACGATAAAACAAATGTCAGAGAGATTATTATTGGGATTTAGCTTAAAGAAATGCAGATATAGCTGATATAACCCACTAAGAAATTTTTATATCAGTACTCAACTTACCAAATGAAATCAAGCATTGCAAGAATGATGTTTGTGAAGTCTTCTACAAAAAAATTCTCATTTTGTTAACAGAACCAGAAGTATAATAAGTCTGATATGAAACACTTGAATTTCAAATATTTGAATTCAAGCCTTGGTAATAAATTTGTTAAAAGTCTCTCAGACTTATTATTTGATACAACTGCAGGGAAATGTGTTGCACATTCATGAGCTACAACATCAATTTAAGTGTCCATAACTATTTCTTGTTTAATTTTGTTCTAGTTAAAAATATGGTGTCTATGGGCAATTCTTGTTTCTGACTCACTGAAACATTAAACAAAAAACTAAACTGTAAATTCCAATTATTTATTACCTGTTACAAATGGTGTTTGCAAGGTCCCCTACATAAATTACTTGTTTTTTTTTAAACTGGCAAAAACATATGGCTGCAATGGGCATTTTGTTTTATTTTGATTGATTGAAACTTAAATTTAAATTTCTTTGAAACTACAAGTCCCAGCTTGATACAAATGTGAAGTTGTCTACTAAGATTCTTCTTTTCATTGTAATTGTGAAATACACATGTTTCATGGGGGAATTCCTTTTATTTAATGTCTGTTTTTTTTTATAATTAATCCTCTGAAACTGCAAGTACAAATATTTTGTAACATGGTACAAATGATGACTGTCAGGTCATCTACAAAGATAAGGCCAGCCTTAAAAATATGTTTGTTTCCCCTTTCCGACCCTAGCCTGAAAGATCTGGGTCGGTAGGTAGGTGAATTATTTTTATTTATCAAGCATGATTCTGCAGGCAGACAGACAAACTGATTTCTAGACACCCAATATCTTTGTTTATTATCATATTATCTGTGCAATTGTAATCAAAGAATGTAATTTATGCTGACCCTTGTCACGGGCTTGTGGGATCTTGTTGGAAAATTTATCCATTGTGATTGTCAGAAACTGATATCTTTGTATGTTGGCAACAGTTGGGCCATATCAATGAAAAGATTGAAGACTGAACAGTTTTTATTTGACTTTCAAGAGAAAACATATTTCTTTTTTTATTATTTTAAGGGGTTTCTTTTGGGAATTGGTTTCCCACTCTGTTTACATGTGTTATAAACAGGTAATACAATTTCACATAACGTAGCTTCAAACTCAGAAATGCTTCTACGAATATTCGAAACAGTCGGGACTCTAGGTTTTTTAGTAATTATGACTCACGGTACGCTCCGGAAGAGTATTACATAATATGAATCCAATGCCGGAATCGGACACGAAAAAATTCCGGAAATCGCAAAAAAAAAAAAAAAAATCACGGAACGGGCTGTAAAATTGTTTCAGTCGCGCAGATTTCGACGAGTCGGTCGCAAAGGGGAAACAAACAATATTTTAATTTAGGCCTAAGTCATTTCATCATGTTCAGACAACAATAGTTTTAACATAAGCATCTGTGCTGCCATTTACAATTTAGGTGAGTGGTACAGGCTACTAGGATCCTCTGGTTATATACCAATATATATTGTATGTTATTCGGGATCTTCACAAGGGATACAGGTTCATATTCCCTGTCTGTTTTCTATATCCCATGAGCTGTCAGGCGAAGGAGTATAGAAAACAAACAGGGAATATGAACCTGTACACCATGTGAAGCCTGAATAACAATTATATTCTACTGGAGTGTTCTGATTAAACTAGAACTAGGAAAACCACTCATAAACTGTGATGCTTATCCAGATGAAAAATTTCAGTTATCGCCCCTGTTTACAATCAGAAAAATTAATATCAGAACGAATTTGGGGAAAGAATCTGTACAAACAAATTGTTTTTATCATTTTCTTATTGTATAATTTATTTTTCAAAATGAGAAACTATGAAGCAATGATGATGCATCATTTTACAAAAAAAATCCTGTCCATATCCCCGGCTCTATCATGTGGGAAAGAGGCTCATATCCCAGACTTGTTTAACCAATCAAATTACAGGATTAGCCAAGATATTTTACTCCAGTAGAATTTATACATACAAAAAAAATGTACATATAAATTATTGATGCAGAACATGATTACAAATTAGAAGTGAATTTGAATTAGGGGAAATTGACTTTTTTACATTTGGAATTATTTAAATGAACACGGAAACTCTTAAGCTGTATTAAAATGACATTTGCATAAGTTTTGCATCCAAGACTGGAAATCTTTTTTTTATTCTTGAATCTCTTTAATTTGGAATAACGTTATTTGTCAGGAATATTGCTTAGGAATTTGAGGATGTTATATGAAAAAAAAGTACATTTGTCGATGTTCTTATAAATCATGCACAATAAAAAAAATTATTTTGTAGTTATTTATTTCAAATGGGTTAGTGTTCTTCTTTTCAGGATTTGATTTATTACATTATAATTATATATTTTGCCTACAAATACAAAATAAAAAGCAATTTGCTTGACACTAGCTTCTGAAAAGATAAAAATAAATGTCATAGTTGAAATTATTTGAATTTCCTATGAAGAATTAAATACAATGAACAATTTTTGTTCAAGAATCAACTTCCTGCAAGAGACCTGTTTTTAATGTGTTTATTCCTGGACTTTAAAAAAAAAGTGGGTGGTGTATTTTTCTGTCGGAGTATTAAATGATATGATTGGATATCTCAGAGGAGTTATGTTGCATATATTGACATTTTAATACTAGCTTTGAATTCTCAATTCCTCATACCCTTGTTGGGGATTCACAATATCTTTTAAAAAAACAATATTTCTCCTACACAACAGCAATAGTAATTCGGATTGTGAATCTCAGACATCATCTTCATTTACCAGGATTTTTTTTCGGTCAAAGTACATGTATATATTATATACAGTGTTACCTGTCTAAGCTGAACCCTGAGTATTAACCTGTTTAACCAAACTTTAAACAAAGTTCCAGTGTAAGAAATCTTTGTTAACTTAACCTGTATCGAGTGAACACCTGTCTATTCTGGACACAACCTGGTCCCAAGGAGATTCGGTTTAGACAGTTTTAAATTCTCAATTCCCCATACCTTTTTTTTTGTATCACATTATCTTTCAATAGACAATATTTCTCTTACACAACAGCAATAAGTAATTCAGATTGTAAATCTTAGATGCCACCTACATTTTCCAGGATTTTATTTTTTTGGTTAAAAGTACATATATATTTTAATGTTTCTAATGTTTTACTGTCAAGCTTATGCCAAACCATTATTCAGTATCATTAAGAATTAAATTTCAGGCCAAAGGAAATATCCACCTACTATTTATATACATTTCTTAAGTGTTAATAGACTGAATTTAGTTTTTTTATGTGAAAATATAGACTGAATTTATTTATTTTTTATGTGAAAATCGTACTTTGCATTAAGTCAGATTTTGCAATGAAAATAACAACAGGAAATATCAACCAATAAAGTTTGATGTCACATGGATAGAGGGTTTTTTGTTGTTGAGATTTTGCTCTCTTTTTTATTTGAAACCATTTGCCAATTTTGATCATTTGATGGGTCCATTTCAATATTATATGTCTGATTGACACACCCAAGATGTCTGCCATTATTAATAATGGAAGTTTCTTCATAGTGGACAAAAGTTCCACATAATTTTTGCCATAATAATTGATTGATTGCATCATTCATTTAAGTATTGTATTTTTAATTGACACCATGACATAGCTGAAATTTTGCTAAATTTGGCATTAAACACCAATCAATCAATCAATCAATTAATGAATATTTTTATATGAACTTGCGAATGATGAGAGTTAATTTCGTTAACTGTAATACACTATTTTTGGGGTCGTCATGATCGTATGGTAGTTGGATTTACAACTTCCTCTGCAATCAGTGCATTTCACCACTAATTGTACTCGATACAACATTATTTGATCAAATTTGTCAGTGGTTTTCTCACTGTACTCCAGTTTCCTCCACCAATAAAACTGACCACAATGATGTAACTGAAATATTGTTAGTCACTATAAGGAAAGCCAAGCTACTATTTTTGATATTGCTTAAAAAGACTGCATATGTAAGCATATATGAAATATTGCTGCATTACTGACTGAATAAGCACATTACTTTGAGTCAGAGTTTAATTTTTGGGTTACAGTCAAGTAAGGTCATTACAACATATGAAATAATTTTTCTTTAGAAAAAGTAGGATACAACAAATTTTCCAGCAATAAAATGTAGGTCAAATTGTCCAGACATATAATGTAGGTCAGAGTATCCAGACATAAAATGTAGTAAAAACAACATAATGATAAATAACATCATCATGACCTCGTCTTATTTTACTGTTAGGGTGTACCAGTTTTCACCATGCCATCATGGTACAGAAATGATCAAGAGAAACAATGTTAAATATGGAAATAACTCCTATTAATCTAAACAGAAGGGAAACAAAATGTTAATATAAATAGTTGTTCTCACTTTGGTCAATAGCTGGTCAAGATTTATTAATTTTGAAATAACCAATGGATACTGAACCCAACAAGAAGAGCTTATTGCTCACCAATCATTGAAACAGACCAATTTTAAGAGACGTCTAATTTCAAAGTCAATTATCAGATAAGAAACATGACATTTACTGACTAATATAACATTAGAAAGATAAGATGTCCGAGTTAACGAGTTAACGTGTGTAACAAAGACAATAACAAAACGTGATATCTGTATCATTCATCGTTGACGTTCCGTGGATGATATAGCAATTAACTTGAGACAATGATTACATCTTGCTGGGATATAATTGGCTAGATCTATCATTTGATTGTGGCATTATCAATTAATTGTTTGGACATCAACTTGTTACCTCCCTACACTATTTCTTTGCATTAATTGATTTCATGTCAATATATTCATAACGTCTTAAGGTCTTGCGTACCCCAGAAGTCGATATTAACAAGACAGTTACGTATTGCTAAACTCCGTCAAATCATGAATTAAAGATGTATTGGGAGTCTTCTGGTCTCGCTTGTCTATGCTATGATTGTTTTCCATTGGTTTTTAAATAACATTGCGTACTAAAGCCTGACAACTAGAATTTGATGTATAATTGTTGTGGCACAGTCATTTGAGCTTTTCTCATCACTTGCTAACCAATGCTATTGCTATCTGTCACAAACTTACCGAATTAGCTCTTCACTTTTGATACATAATTCATTCTGCTTTGACATCTCTGACCAAGGGACCTAACCATATTTAAAATGAACTAGGCAGGGATAATCTTTTAGAATAATCATCAGTGATCATTCAAATAGTATGTCTGTCAGTGTAACAGGTTTAATAAGATAGTGATGAGAACTTAATGAACCGGTATTGGGTCCTAATAAACAATTTTAGAAACTTTTACATCGTGGCCATGATCGTATGGTAGTTGGATTTAAAACTACCTATGCAATCTGCCTGTCACCACTGATGTTGTAGGTCAGACTCCCGCCCAGGGAGATGTGTACCACATTATGTGATAAAGTTTGTCAGTGACGTGCGGCAGGTCGGTTGGTTTTCTCCGGGTCCTCCGGTTTCCTCCACATATAAAACTGACCGTCGCAATATAACTGAAACATTGTTGAAAGTGGCGTTTAACACAATACAACCAAAACCAAACCATTTTAGTTATGAAGCCTCATTTCTAAGATCAACTTCTTAATGTACTGGAATTGGTCTTAATAGACAATATTTTAGATACCTTTACATTTTTGTTTGAAGCCTCATTTCTAAGATCAACTTTTTAATGTACTGGTATTGGGGGTTGCCGTGGTCATGATCGCATGGTAGTTGGATTTATCAGTGCCCATCACCACTAACGTTATGAAGTTGAATCCAGGTCAGTTGAGGTGTACTCGATACAACATTATGTGGTAAAGTTTTATCAGTGACTTGCAGCAGGCTGGTGGTTTTCTCCGGGTACTCCGGTTTCCTCCACCAATAAGAATGACCGCCACGATATATTTGAAATATTCTTGAAAGTGGCATTAAACACCATTCCCCCCAACCCCATATTGCTAACAGACAATATTTTAGATACTATTACATTTTTGTTTTGAAGCCTCATTTTAAGATCGACTTTAAATTTATTTTATGTGCTTGTGATTTTGATTGAGATCTTAAAAGTATTTGTGCACTTTACTCTTTATTCAGAAATGACTGTACACTTTGTTAACTTCATTTAATGGCATTGCTGTATGTTTGCTCTTTATTAACTTGTACTTCTAGAAAAGAAATAAAGAAATGGGTTGCTCAATCATTAAACATTTTCAGTAATAACATAATGTTGTAGCTTAATAAGATCTAGTTGTTAACCACCATCACCAAGAAAAATTTGCATATTGAATCTTCGATGTTTGGAATTAAAAGATCATACGAGAGTCGTTTACAGACAATGATCAATTAAATGTATTAAGTTTGGTGCATCATTGTCAAACCATTATAAAAGTGCATTATTGTTTCAAATCAATCAATTATCCCTTATGCAAAATCTAAAAAGCATAATGTCTTTTTATTTTTATTTTATTTTTTGTTATCTCTCTCACATTGATAATTTGTTTTTCTCTTCATCATCATTTTTTATAATAATTTCTTTGAAACCACCGATCTAATTTAAATCTCAGTATGGCTTCTCTCGGAGTTATGTCTGATGACCACACAATTAAATATCAGTAGGAGGGGTTACAGTGTTGAATGCCACTTTCAACAATATTTCAGTTATATCGTGGCAGTCAGTTTTATTGATGGAGGAAACTACTGACCTGCTGCAAGTCACTAACAAACTTTATCGCATAAAGTTGTATCGAGTACACCCTGCCATGAGCGGGATTCAAACTCACAATATTAGTGGCAATAGACTCTTGATTGCACAGATAGTTGTAAGTCCAACTACCACACAATCACGACCACGACAGCCCCCGTGACAAATACAATCAAATAAGTTAAAATTTAATCAATAGATTCACTATAACAAATCGTTCAACTATGTTACAGATTTTACTTAAGCATTTTCTGTTTTTGTCAATTTTGCAAAATGCATAACCAAATCAAAAACCTCCAAGACGGCACCTATATGAGACATAGCATAGTATAACATAAGACCAGAGATTCCCAAACATGCCGGTCCGACGTACAAATCCGGTAAAAATCAATTCGGTCTGGTAAAGCATTGGTTTCCACCGGACCGACTCTCTGGTATAAAATACTGGGTTTGGTGTATAAAAGAGCCCTGTTTGATCTCCAATTTGTCCATAATTTATTTTGATTAAAACTAAAGTGAAACGCCAGATCAGAGCTCATTTATTGTATCATTTATCGTTCCCTCATGCTTTGATGAAGTTCAAGGACATTGACAAAATTAAAGTCGCAATCTCAGAAACGCTTTAATGAACAAAAATATCAATATTTGAAATATAAGAACAAGAATCACCCCAGACCGGACACGTAAAAATTATTGGATATCAATTTGGCACCAAATTTAAACTTGTCTTTTGTGCAAAATACCATAGAGGACTTGATTTAGGCTTTTGGGAAATATTGAAACCTTTGAAATGGATAAATATTACAAGCTTTTTTCTGATTAAAACAAATAATTGAAAAAATCCACTAAAATTGGTATTTCTGTGAATTTAAATAAAATACTTACTTATATATATATAAAAAAAATTATACAAAATGTTTACTTCAAAGCAGACTTGTTTTAACAAACAATGTTCAGAAAAATATATATACAGTTAATTTGCATTTCTAAAACGAGAAATGGAAAATTGGTAGCCCTTGAATTGGTTGAAAGCAACCACTGCAGGAAAAGCTTGATATTTTTTCGATCCTGTGAAATTCTGTTCGGTCTGGTGAAAAGGGAGTCTTGACCAGATCGAATGTCTGGTAAAGTGAGACAGACATTGGTAATCTCTGTAAGACCCCCTTAGCAATAGAATGAACAAAAAGTTAGTCTTTAAAAGATGTAAGCTTGATTGAACCCAAAGTGTTACATGAATAATAATGTATGACCAGGTGAAGAATAGTCATTTGATTAACTTACTTACAGTCCTGCTAGGGACCATCATGGTTGTGATCATATGATAGGATGCAATCAGTGCCTATCACCACTAATGTGAGTTCGAATCCCACTCATGGTGAGGGGGGCCCGGGTGGCTCAATGAATTAGGTCACTGGATTTAACAACTCATACAAGCCTATCACCAATACGGTGTGGGTTCGTGCCCGGCTTTGTAAATTACAAAAAAGGGTGCACTCTACTCGCAACCACAAGTGATAAAGTTTACCAGTTGCTTGCCCATGGTCGGTGGTTCTCTCTGGGTACTCCACCACTAAAACTGATCGCCATGATATAGCTGAAATATTGTTGAAAGTGGCATCAAACACCAAAAAATCAAATCTGATGGCGAGGTGTATTCAATACAACATTATGTGATAAAGTTTGTCAGTGACTTGTGGCAGGTTGGTTGCTGGTTATCTCTAGGTACTCTGGTTTCCTCCCCCAAGAAAACTTACCGCTATGACTGAAATATGGTAGAAAGTGGCATTAAATGCTGTTCTGGTCCTAGTTTTTGTCAGTTAATAAATATTCCCAGCAGAATACAGGAGGAAGGTTGTCGCTTTAGAGGTTAGGTTTATGGTGTTTAATGCCACTTTCAACAATATTTCAGTTATATCATCGCTTTAGATATATTCAATAAAAATCATAAAACTTTTTTTAAGGACTTTCTATACAGAACTGTTTTGAAATAGAGAGTCAATCAGATGATCATTTTCAATGAAATTGAAATCAATTATCGCTCACTCGAGTTTTTCACTAAAGTTTTAGACAGACTTTATTAAAACATGTGAATGGTGATAATTACATGAAGCAAGAATTAAGTGATTTTTTAGTTCATCTTAAGGGCTTCCAAATCAGGCAACAAAACACAGTGGGTGTTATATACGATTAAAGCAAACTTTTCAATAATTGTTTGACAATTATATATATCACTGCATAGAATAGTGCTTTCTGTCCAAGCATAAAATTTCAATAAATCTCGATATTAACATGATGCTTTTTGAAGAAGAAGAAAAACCAAACATGATCTTTATGCAACGTTTTTTATCGTCAAACTTATTGAATATAATATTAACATGATGCTTTTGGAAGAAAAAAAAAAGTTTTTTATGGAACTTTTATATATCGCCAAACTTATTCAATATATATTAACATGATACTTTTGGGGGAAAAAAACATGATTTTTATGGAAAGTTTTTTATCGCCAAACTTATTGAATATATACTAACATGATGCTTTTGGAAAAAAATCAAATATGATTTTTACGGAACAATCTTTACCACCAACTTTATTGAATATTCCATACATACATGCTTTATTGGCTAATAAATGCAAACACGGTTATTTTTAGCATGGATTTTCAGTAATATCCTTTATCAGTTTACAGAAAAACCTTTGAAACATGGACTTTACCTCCTAAATGAATATATAAAAGCGCTATCATGTTCATATTAATAGGATAAAATGCAATAAAAGTATCTGAAAATGTATAATTTTTTTATGGTTTTCGTATGATGGCAGCTTTATGTAGATCTTAGACAATGACAAGAATTTATGATATAAAATCATTTTAAGCTGACATGTAATAAGATGAGCTGCATGGTCAATGAAGGATCGTGTTTGATGTGGTATGTGATGGCCTTATACAGATATATTTTATGATTTGTGTTTACATGTACCATAAACATAAGTATGCATATTTGGTGGCATTTAATATCAAATCCCCCACACCTTTGATCTTTCTGCAAGTCAATAATATGTTATTATGCAAGCTCAGCAAATTTGCATTGACTATTTTCCTAACTTCCATCTATTATTTTCAAGTATATAATTATATCTTTATTTCTGGTAACCTTTGTTAATACAATGGTATACATATAACTAGTAAAAGTATGCATGAGGTATAAAAAGGTTAGTTATTTAGATCATTAAAATACTGGTTCATTTCTAAAACCTAACAATTTGATAACACAAAGTTTGGTAAGGGGTAAGCAATAATATGTAATGACAACAAATTAAAGTGGCGCTTGAAGAGAAAATAATCATCCTGTATATGTCTTAATTTAAATGTAGGTATGCCAGTCTGAATAATATCGTATGTTAGATTGACTGAGCTTCGTTAACATTAATGACACATTTCTCGAATAACCGTTATCGTCAGGTACGCTCATAGTGTTAGTCCAGGTAATTTTTTTAATTCACCAATGAAAATGCCAATGGTTTGATGGCAGGCAGTATAGGAAATGCCGCAGATAATGCTTAATTTCGTCTGGGCGAAACGTCATTGAGGTCAATTTTATTTTTAGGTTTGATGAGGTTTGGTTTATGCTGTTTAATGCCATGTTCAACAATATTTCAGTTATATCGTGGCTTTCAGTTTCATTGGTGAAGGAAACCAGAGTGCCTGGTGAAAACCACCGACCTGTCGCAAGTAACTGACAAACTTTATCACATAGTGATTGTATCGAGTACACCTTGCCTGAGCATGGTTCGAACTCACAACTTCAGTGGTGATAGGCACTGATTGCATAGGTAGTTGTAAACCCATCTACCATACGATAAGGCCATGACAGCCCCTTCAAGTTTTTTAATGTCAGATGTAAATGGAGAGTAATGTATTTAATATGATTCTAATCAGATTGGTTGGTTGATTGATTGATTGATTATTGTTTAACGTCATGACGAAAACATATTTACATAAAATAAATCTTGAAGGCAAAAAGGTAAACTTTAAGACAGGCCCATTGGTGGAAATTTAGATTGGCCTAATAAAGTGTTAGGGTTATGGTTATGGTGTTTAATGCCACTTTCAACAAAATTTGAGTTATATTGTGGTGGTTTGTTTTATTGGTAGAGGAAACCGGAGTACCCGGAGGAAACCACTAACAAACTTTATGTCATGATAAAAAAAAAATAAGGATATATGATAGGATTGGAATATTTTGCCTTCCAACAGGCCACCAATTCCTATTCCTAACAAGCTCATTAAGAGCTGCTACTAGTTGTATTGTACTGTGTTCATGGATGTAGTCAGTTTGTGTTGTGTAGACATGAATGAATATTTTTGTTTATATAGTTACTAAATCTGACATGATCATGTTGAAAGTGTTCTTATGTCATCTTTTATGCCACACTTTTTAATCACAACTCCTGCAGTTTTATTTCAAGTTTAACCTTAGTGCTTTAATAATTGCTGGTTTACCACCATGTACAAGAAGTATATATGACAATTATTGGTAATTCAGTTTTATACCAAAAAAGAAAATTTCAGAGATTTGGTCTACCACTGTGTTATATAACGTTAATTAAATCATTTGTCCGTTGTCATGTACTTATATCTATGATGTATTGTATATTAGTTTTTGTAATGCTGATATATATGGTTCATATATTTCCTTCTCAAATGCTCCAATACCACACGACAGAGTGCATACTGTTTTAATTAAATAATAATACTAAAGCATGTAAATAATTACAAGTAGTTAAGATATCAGTAAAACATACTGTCATAATTAGAGAAATCTCCAAAAATAGAAAAAAAAAAAAAACTTTTGTAGCAAGACAAAAAAAAACCCTTTAAAATGTAAACGTCCCCAGCAAGTAGACCATGTTGTGCAGAATGCCTAAAGCGGGAAAAAAACCTGCTCTGTGGAGCATAAAAAAATCATTCACTCCTATGGGTAGATAATGCAGAAGAAAATAATTATAGTCTTGTTCATAAATTCAACCGATTGAAATAATATTGTTTTGCACCCATAAAAATCTTTAATGAACGTGAATATGGCACAAAAATGGATTCTGTCTTCTGGACCGTGAAACAATTTGTTTTCCTGAATGTAAGATAATATTTGTTTTGACACAATTTTTTTTATATTGTTTGACATCTGCAACTGTGTCTGTGTGCCATGACACATGCTATAATCAAAATCCTTTCTATTGGCAATATCGTAACACTTTCTAAGCTCAGTAACATATATCATTTTGATAGATTTGAACAATTCCTAGTTGTCAAATTCAGGATTGCATAATTTTCTTCCGAATTCAGTGAATAATAAATATCTTTAGACATGATGAGAAATGGGTATAAAATTCCAGAATAGATTGTTTCAAGAATATGCCATTCTGTTGTTGAAATTTCTGTAATTTTCAAACAGTGGTTGGATTGTATGACTTCCTGGAAATGATTAAGAATGATATATTGGGTAATTTTTCTATTGTCCCCTCTTAGAATCAAATGAGTTATAATTACACATTGTAATGATCTGGATTGAATATTTACAAACAAAATATTTATCAATTTTGTATACATTTCTTCTTTTGCATCTGTTTACTGCTGTCGTTTTTTTTTTTTTTTTTTTGCAGTATGGATTTACATTCAGGTAGTGTGAAATTTTGACTGCCGAATATTGACCAAAATCTTATGAATTAATAATACTCTAGTAGAAACCATAAAATTTAAGTAAACATATATATCACCATTCCTATCGAAAGATTGTATTGGGTTTTAAAGGGCAAAGTTTGAAAAATACTTTTATTGCTGATTATTAATTCAAATTGTGCTGCCCACTTACAAATAAAGAATAGTTTAAAAAAGGACGTTAGTGAACTTTCTTTTTCTAGGAAAGAAATATTAACTTGAAATTTAAATTTATTGTGGACTACATTTTCAACACTGAGTACTATATTCAGACCTGATTTTCGTCTGCTTTAAAGCGGAATTCCGCTTTTTTTTTCCCCTGGATTTTACCGTTTTACCATTACGATTCCTTTTTTGTTGTCCTCGTAAAATCAGGTCTGTATATTAATACTCGCTTATAAATAGAGTATTTACATTTATGTTATTGAGTTTGTCATTGTTTTCAGCATTCATAGCAAGTTTTGACATCAGTTACTTTTGCATCTGTTTACTTGATTTTTTTGCCCTTTCCTTGACAACTGCATCAGTTTAGCATGCTTTTTTACACACACAGAGTTTACAATTGCAGCATTCGGTTTTGGCATTTCTTTTAATATCCGGGTGACAATATACAGGAAATGCAAGTGTTGACAAAACAAAGAAAACACTTTGATATATTTATTCAGAACCATTTTGAAAAAAAAATCTATGAAGATTTATTGTTCAAAATTAAACATGGACCATTTTCAAAGGCTGCTTTAAGATTCTACAATCTTGAATGCAACTAATGTTTGATATTCTATCTTTGTTCTTTGTTGCCAGCTGTGTAAATTGACGAGAACATTACAAATGTTTCACTGGTTATTTACCTGTTGGCCATCATCCACTCTACTTGATGGTTCCTTTATGCTTTACTTATATTAAGTTATGTATTGGTTGATGATTTGATTTTGATTTTTGGTGTTTAATGCCACTTACAGCAATATTTCAGCTATATCATGGTGACCAGTTTTGGTGGTGGAAGAAGCCGGAGTACCCGGAAAGAACCATCGACCATGGGCAAGCAACTAGTAAACTTTATCACTTGCGGCTGCGAGTCGAGTGCACCCTTTTCTGTAATTTACTAAGCCGAACGCGAACCCACGCCACATTGGTGATAGGCTTGTATGAGTTGTTAGGTAATCTAACTACCTAACTCATTGAGCCACCCGAGCCCTAGTTATGTATTGGGGTCATTGTCATGATCGTATGGTAGTTGGATTTATAACCACCTATGCAATCAGTACCTATCACCACTAAGGTTGTGAGTTCAAATCCCACTCCGTCGATACAACGTTATGTGATAAAGTTTGTCAATGACTTGCGACAGGTCTGTGGTTTTCCTCAGGTACTCCAGTTTTCCCGACCAATAAAACTGACTGCCATGATATAACTGAAATATTATAGAAAGTGGCATTAAGCACCATAAGCCTAAAACCAAACTAAGTTATGCATTCTGTATTGTGGCAGTCAGTTAAAAACCTGAGTACCCAGAGAAAACCACTGACCTGCTGCAAGTACCTGACAAAGTTTATCACATAAAGTTGTATCGAGTACACCACGCCAGTTGGCGGGATTCAAACTCACAACTGTAGTGATGATAGGCATTGATTGGATTGCACAGGTAGTTGTAAACCCAACTACAATACGGCTACAACCATGACGGCCCTGGGGGGAATGGTACCTTCAACTCTTTATCAAGCAAAATATATTCAATAACCAGAAAACATCTATTTCTACAAGGGGCAATTGTCGTCATGATTATATGGTAGTTGGATTTACAAATACCTGTGCAATTAATACCTATCACCACATAAGTCGTGAGTTCGAACCCCGTTCATGACGAGATGTACTTGATACAATATTATGTGATAAAGTTTGTCAGTGACTTGCGACAGGTATGTGGTTTTCTCCAGGTACTCTGGTTTCCTCCACCAATATAACTGACCGCCGTGATATAACTGAAGTATTGTTGAAAGTGGCGTTAAGCACCATAACCACCACCTCTCTATTTCTACACCCAACCTTGATAATAGAGGTAGAAACATCATTGTATTTTATTTTATCTTTGGGGTATTTATTTTATACAAATCAATTTGATTTTTGTTAAGCTTCATTGATTTTTATCAGTCATATTGTTATTTATGATAAAGTCTGATTTATTTGCTTCATTAGGGCTTATTATAAATAACAAAGAATCATTTTTGGCTTGTATCTTGTATAAAGAGTATGATTTACAGGTATTGTCATATTTTGGTTTAATTATTCTTGTTTATAGCTTGAATGTTAAAAAAAAAAGGTTGCCATGATACAACTGAAACTGAAATATTTTTGAAAGTGGTGTTAAACACCATAACCCTAACATCTGAATAGAAAACATATTTAATAATGCATAATGTCATGAAATACTTTTAAGTTATATTTAATAATGCATAATGTCATGAAATACTTTTAAATTATATTTAATCATGCATAATGTCATGAAATACTTTTAAGTTATATTTAATAATGCATAATGTCATGAAATACTTTAAAGATATATTTAATAATGCATAATGTCATGAAATACTTTTAAGTTATATTTAATAATGTATAATGTCATGAAATACTTTAAAGTTATATTTGATAATGCATAATGTCATGAAATACTTTTAAGTGATATTTAATAATGCATAATGTCATGAAATACTTTAAAGGTATATTTAATAATGCATAATGTCATGAAATACTTTAAAGGTATATTTAATAATGCATAATGTCATGAAATACTTTAAAGATATATTTAATAATGCATAATGTCATGAAATACTTTTAAGTTATATTTAATCATGCATAATGTCATGAAATACTTTTAAGTTTAA
>MJUT01034735.1:1049036-1061371 GCA_002080005.1 Gigantidas platifrons
ATAATGTCATGAAATACTTTTAAGTTATATTTAGTCATGCATAATGTCATGAAATACTTTTAAGTTTAAAGTTTATAATGAATTTTTGAATATGTTTACAAGGAAAACCAAAGAGCAATTGCAAAAAAAAAACCACCTTGGCTGGTATGGTTTTTAATTGGTCCCCTGACAAAATAATTTGCTGATGTCTTCCATCCAAGATTGCTAGATCACTGTTGGAAATAGAACTATTTTTAGATATCAAAAATACAGTCAAACTTGTATTAAGAGGTCGCCTTTGGGACAAAGAAAAGGTGGTCTTTTTAAGACAGGTGACCTCTTAAAAGAGGTTCAATTCATATGAAATTTTCTATGACAGGACAAGAAAAAGGTGACCTTTTAATACAGGTGACTGCTTATTGCTTAATAGAGGTGACCTCATGGATTGATTTGACTGTAATTGTTATATTTGTTTGTCAAAATTATTCTATAATTCTATTTTGGATTATATAAGTTTGGTATATTTGGCCCAAAAAAATCATGAAAATCTCCTTAGAAATTCATCAATCACAGACCCAGTTTAAACCAAATTTAACAGAAATTACTTTTTCAAAATTTATTGTGATGATGTTCATTAAAAATAATTTCTGCAGATAACTTCCTCAAACTTATATATAATATCCTGAATAAATAAAATTTGACAGAATTTGAGAAATTACTTTTTCAATATTTATTGGGATGATATTCATTAAAAATAATTTCTGCAGGTAACTTCCTCAAACATATATTTAAAACTGTCTATGTGAATAGCAAATATAAACATTGATTGATAGATCAGTTGTTGGTTGCTTAATGTCAAATATTTAATCCATCTTCAGGACGAAAATAAACAATGGTTTCCTTGTAATAATTATCTAAAGATTATAATAAGCAATAATATTTGAAGAAGAAACAATTGTATTTCTAGGTCATATTAAAGTGAGGTTTGAAAGTTTGTTTTGAATGTTAAATTATGGATATTAAAAATATTTTTGTATTTTAAGGTCATATCAAAGTGAGGTTTGAAAGTTTGTTTTGAATGTTAAATTAAGGATATTAAAATATTTTTGTATTTTAAGGTCATATCAAAGTGAGGTTTGAAAGTTTGTTTTGAATGTTAAATTAAGGATATTACATATAATTTTGTATTTCTAGGTCATATCAAAGTGAGGTTTGAAAATTTGTCTTGAATGTTAAAGGGACATTATCTGCCAAATCGTAAATTTTTGTTACCCATAAAAACTATCAGATATGATTGATGCCTTAATAAAACATGTTTCTGTAACTTATAGATGTTATGAAATGTACGCGCATCGGGGGAAAAAACGTGCAACTGCTCGTGTTTTGAGATCGATCAAGAAATGGACGCCATCTTATTAATTAACGACATTGTTTACAGAGTTTGTCGAATCGTCATTAAATTGTATAACAATACACTTATTTCTTATTTTTTGTGAATCTGCTTTTAGTCGGTGTTAATTACGGACAAAGAACCATGCAAGTTGGCAGTTAATAAGCGACAAAATACAAATTTCTTGCTTTTACCTGTCACTACATGTAGTAAGGTCAATTGCATACTGAAAAAGCAAGGTCAAATTATTTACTTGCAAGCAAATAAGTAATCGATGGCAATTTTCGTTCTCAAAAGGCGGAAAGTGGTTCGATAAGCTGTTTAATTAAGAAATAAATCATGGAAGCCAGAATGTGTTGGGAGTTTTAATGTGGATTGGCAGATATTAGTATTTTATCCCAAGCCAGAAGCGAGGGATGAAATTTACTAATATCCGCCAACCCATGTTAAAACTCAAAACACATTCTGGCTTCCATGATTTATTTCGATTCTGATATGTCTAAGAGTACAAATACGGTAGTATACTTTGATTGGAAGACGGTAATTTATACATACGCTTGCGGAAAATGTCGCACACAATTTATGTAACTCGAATAATACTGCGCCACCTATCGGCATTATTCGGGTCACAATTTATGCTGCCAATGGAAACGTCAATCACATTCATCGGCGCATGTGCTAATGAGATAATACGAAGAAATAATTCTGTTTTTTTTTTAACAAAGGGAAAGAGTGAGATCATGTTAGAATGTGAAATATTTACCTTTATTTTATCATTTTAAAGCTATTTATCAATTTCCAAAGCATACAATTTTTTTGGTCAAAATCGTAGCTAATGCCCCTTTAAATTAAGGATATTAAAAATATTTTTTCAAACTTTGTTTATGAAAGAATATTTGAAGAAAAAAATTGTATTTCTAGGTCATATCAAAGTGAGATTTGAAAATTTCTGTGTTTGCATGAGGAATTAAGGATGTTAAAAATATTTTTCCAAACCATTTACAGCCAGTAGAAACCATAATAGTTGGACAGATTACTGATTACCGACTCCTGCAAGTCTTTGTTTATAACCTTATTACAACATTTTTCCTCTTGGATGCCGTTGAAAGTGTCCTAAAAATTTCACTTTCCAAAAGTATTACAAAGTTAATTACAAAGCACATGCATTGCATGTCATTCGGAGATAAGCTTGATGTTTTAAAAATCTAAAATAACTTACAAATATTTTTATATTAAATTGAATTTGATTGAAAATATTAAATTACTTTGTGAAGAAGATGAAAGTGAAATGTCATGACAACAATAAATTATTATGGACCATATATTGATATAAGATAAATACACATCATTGATATGTAGATTAATTAAAATGATTGTTTCTGTCCTATCTACAAGAACTGGCTGTAAGCAAGCACAAAGACTCACGAAATAACAAATTGGCCATCTAGCTTATAATGAGGAGAGTTACGGTTATGATGTTTGACACCACTTTAAACAATATTTCAGCTATATCGTGGTGTTCGGTTTTATTGGCGGAGGAAACTGGAGTACCCTGAGAAAGCAACCGTCCTGCCGCAAGTCACTGACAAACTTTATCACGTAAGCTTATAATGAGCAATTACTGTAGAAATGTGTTTTTTGTGTTGGGATATATAGTTATAGTTATTTTGAGGGGGAGGAAATGTTGTTTTTTTCTATTTGGCTTTTATTTCATTGTCTTCTGTGTTTGGGTATCTTGTATATCTCCTGTTACCACATGATCTAACGTCAAAAACACTGACTTCTGTTTTGTAACAAGTGTCAATTGATTCAATATTTATTGAATACTAGTAAATTTATATGTTGTTTGACTTGTTTGAAAAATGCTTCTTTAAGAATATATATCATAGATCAAATGTTACCACACAGCTGCTCTTGTTTATGTGCTGACTTGACTTTACCATTTAGCTCTGCTGGCATAATAAAAGTTTTGTAATGGAAAACAAATCCAACAATTTAAGATGAATTAGAGGGAATGAGGCTTATTAAGCTTGTAGTGGGATATTTTAGGGGCTTTTTACTCTTAAATTTCTTTTACTGTCAGTTCTAGTTTTTTTTTAAATGAGATCATGAAAGTGGTATAATTTAGGATTCATTGAAACAATTCATCAAACAAATTTATGTTCAAATTTACTTCAATTTACTTTATCTAAAAGCTTTTAAGCGTTGTTACAGTAAAAATTGTACAGTCAAGTTCATTTTAATTTGAGTGATTTTCACTTTCCACTGATTTCTATCGTCTCATTTAAGTAGTAATTTAGTCGGCATACCCTTTTCTTCTTTTTTGTTTTTTGTCACCACAGTTATGTCCCTTTATACTGTTGTTAAAGATATAATGACTTATAGACAATCATATTTTGGAGAGGATCGATGGGTTGGGTGTTTAACGCCACTTTCAACAATATTCCAGTTACATTGTGGCAGTCAGTTTTATTGATGGAGGAAACCAGAGTTCCCGGAGAAAACCACCCACCTGTTGCAAGTCACTGACAAACTTTATCACATAATGTTGTATGGTGTACACGTCGCCATGAACGGGGTTCAAACTCACAAATTTAGTGGTGATAGGCACTGATTGCATAGGTAGTTGTAAATCCAACTACCATGCGATCACCACCAGGTGCAGGGTGACCCCTAACATAATGATATGATTTTTAGACAATCATATTTGGGCATTTACATGTTCAATCCTAGTTTTACTGGTATTTTTTTGTGCTTAAATAAAGTGATATGTTTTTCTTTAGTAATGAATAATTTAAAAAAAAGAGAATATTACTTTTGATTGGTGGAGATTGGTACAATCAAACCTGTATTAAGCGGTCACCTTTGTGAAAAAGTAAAAGTGGCCGTTTAAGACAGGTGACCTTTAAAAAGAGGTTCAATTCAAGAAATGTTTTATGACACGACAAGAAAAAGATGACCTTTTAATACAGGTGACTGCTTAATAGAGGTGACTGCATGGGTAGATTTGACTGTATATCAGATTCAAAAATAATATCATTGATATGTCTAGATTTTTTTTATGATGTTGTCAAGGAAATTATATAGATATGATTGCAACCAATGTTCCTTGTCAAGAAGTCTCTTTTTCTTCAGACATTAAGTGATTAACGCTTTGCGATGGGAAATAGTTGGTGTCTGGGGGGAAAATATACTTGCTATTGTCCTAGCTTGTAGCCAGTAAATAAGGATACAAGGGGGGAATAATTCTTCAGTTATAACCAACACTTGCTTGTTTCTTGAAATAAAAGATTATAAGCCTGTTTCTTAAAATAAAGGATTAAAAAACATTCTTCAAATTAAATTGTCTTCCTTTTTATCTGCTGGAGGAAGTGAATTTTAAGCTTTTAAGGTCTATTCAACAAAGCTAAGAAACAATATTACAAACTTGATTAGTTTGCCTGACAAGAAACTCTTAGTCACTTATATTGATAGTTTGATTGATAATATTTAAAATATTGCAACTATTATGTAAACATGATAATCACAGAACTGTAATAATGGCTATTGATAAAAGTTATACTACGTCAAAGAAACAAAACTGCAATCAATGGTGGAAATACATTATGTCAATTGAGCTTTAATGTTGAATGTAAAAGGAAATAATGGTCGGTTTCATCGTTCTTTATTTCGTGTAAACTATCCAGGGAAAAACGACAGCAGAGTTGTCACTTTGTGTGTGATTGATCATCTGACTGGAGTCTCAGAGGTGTTTGTCACTATGTCTTATATTGATCCACTAACAAAGTACCATAAAGACCTGGAATATAGCTGATTTAATTTATGGTATATAGACATAGGTAGCATATTAGTTTTAACCTAAATATCAAGTGTATTAGGTCATTTCTGATTATGAAATTCTATTGGGATTGCTATTTAGTCAATTTTGAATGAAATGAAAGCCTGTTGTTTATTCAGCTTATAACAATGGTCTGGATACAATCTTTTGAAGAGATTAGATTAAGTCTCAAAGGAAATATTTGGGAGGGAAAGTAGAGAAGGGAAGGATAATTCTTGTCTGAAGTCAGACTTCTATTGACAATAATTAGGTAAATTATTCTAAGGCTGTAGCTCACATGGCCATACACC
This sequence comes from Gigantidas platifrons, assembly GCA_002080005.1. Taxonomy (NCBI): domain Eukaryota; kingdom Metazoa; phylum Mollusca; class Bivalvia; order Mytilida; family Modiolidae; genus Gigantidas; species Gigantidas platifrons. Next base: position 1,054,534 of record MJUT01034735.1, read on the forward strand.
AGTTGAGCTCTTGCCATAGTAGCATTTGGCATTCACTGTCTGTCCATCTGTTATCCTTTTTATACTTCCAAATGTCAAAATTTCCCAGTTGTGTGAATAGATTTATTTGGGGTTTTTTTGTCTTTTTTTTTAGCTCATAATATCATTTGGCATTCATTGTCTGTCTGTCTGTTTAAAATCCTTTTTATGCTCCCATCTATAGACAGGACATGTTATGGTTTACCAATGTCTGTCTGGTCGGTCGTAGTAAGCATGTCACACACTAAATCTACTTTGCCATGATCAATTTTCTTCTCAAACAGATTATTATGAATGGTGCTCTGCATGAGGATCTGTATACTTTTTGACAATTTTCACCTTTGTTATTCCACTGTTATGGGACTTGATCTAATGAAAATTTGGCTGATGTAATGAAACCTGTTGCATGTTTACTCAAGTTTGCAGCGACTGATTTTCTTCAAGCATTTCCAGATTAGTAGGAATGATGGCACCAGGTGTCTCCACCTTAGAGGCACTAGTCCTCTAAAAGGGGTCAACCCCATGGGAACCCCGGGGTATAGAAATGGGACCAAGAGCTTCTTCGGCTTGAAGGGACGTCCGTCGGTTGTGCTTGGTGTATAAATTCACAACCAACCCGTCCTTCGGATGAGACGTAAATAAAACTGAGGTCCTGTGTCGAGAGATTGCCACCCTCTTCGCACGTTAAAGAACCCAGTGTAACAGCTCATTATGAGCATTATGCTCATGATGAGTGGTCCATAGGAGACCTGTTGCACTGGCTAAATTATCCGCCCCTACCCATCACCTTTCCTTGTTTCGAGTCCCGTGGTGTTTAAATTTGTTAATGTTCTCGTCCTGAATATAGCTGAAAAATTGCTCGCTGGACGTTAAACACCAATCAATCAATCAATCAATCAATCAATCAATCAATCAATCAGGGGTTTCATATGCATATGGCACTGTTGTTTAATAACATTTTAATATTCTCCTGCTAATAAACAGCTCAATCAAATGGAACTAAACTTGGCAGGGCCATCGTTGGGAAGAGCAGATTCATATTTGTACAAATGAAGTTAATCCTTCATGGTACAATATATGCTTTGCCATGTCAGTGCTCTTTCTAGATTTGAATTTGAACAAACGAGAAGGTGCTGTACAGATGAAATCCAAACTTTGAAATGACAGTGTCTTTTATGTTGATTGGAAAACCCCCAAAATGCCCATACTGCTGGCCTTATGTCATCATAGAATCCTAGTCAAAAATCAAATGTTAAAATAAAAAACTTCTTCTATGAAATTCCCACCTGATGAAACCCAAACTGTACATTAGTGAACATTGCATGGTTCATTTAAAAGTTAGGGTTTTGTTTTTAGATTTTTTATTTTTGATATTCAGTGCTATCCATTTGTATAGACAATGTAGTTAAATGTCAGAATCTGCAGAAAAAGGAAAAAATATCTTCTTAGAGACTGCATTGCTGATTTTCATAAACTAACTGCATGGATACTTTTGTGGATTTTTTTCCCATCCAAAATTGCCCAATTGAAAATTATAACTAGGTGAGTGATGCTGACACCTGGAAGCCTTTGGTTGTTTTTATGCAGAGTTGTCTCCCTCTAGTGTAATATGAAACAGGCATGGCCTTGAATGCTCGCGAATCTGAAAATTATCTGGCAATTTCACACTCATCTAGTCCATCAAAAAGTGTCGAGAGTTTTTGGGCCGAGATATATCGGGGCCGGGACGACTTTTTTTAGTCTCATTCAATCGAGTTGTCATTCCTAGCGAAATCTCAAAAGTTAACTTCCGCGTAGAAACAAAAATTCTTGTCAGTATGTCAGAAGAGATTTAATCAATTAAAAATATCAATATAAGTAAAACAAGCTACCAGAATAACTTTTATTACACACGGGTTCCGGGTTTCAGTGATATCGGACGTACGAGAGAGGGTACGAGACTTAGCATCACCTTTGCACTTTATGTTGCGAAGATCTTCATTAGTTGAGTGTGTTAGTGTGTTACAGTGAACGTGTTTACAAATGCGCAGAATTTTTTTTTATCCATCAGTATGTGAGGCCATGTTTGTCAAACAAATTCTAAGTACACATTTTATACCATAAAGAGCTCGCTTACGCTCGCATACTATTTGAACTTCTATTGTTGAAGTATTTCTATTCTAAGAAATGTTTTCAGTAAGAAATTTGATTTGGTCTTTCCAGTTTGATAGACATCAAAATGTCACCGATTTAACCCTCCAAAAATTTTGATTTGAACATTTTCTATTCTCTGGAGTGGCTTTTGCAGACGGCATACATAGTCAGCATGCTGTCTGGAGATTTGACATCTAAAAATGTGATATAAGGAAGAGTTTTGTATATTTGTCAGTTTGTATTAACCATTTCTCCCTTTAGAGGTGGAAACGGAAAAACATGTTAGCTACAAATTGTTAAATATTGATCATATGATAAAGTATAATTCTTTAGAGATAAACCTTTATTTTGATTTTGCTCCCATGATTCATACGTGTAGTAGATAATAAACAAGAAGTCACTTTGTCATCCATTGATTGCCGGGAGTCTCTGCGGAATTTATTGCTTTCATATTTGTATGTGTTTTATATCAATATTCTCAAATCAGACAGAAAAAACCGTAATCAAGACATTTCCTTTATATGCCACGAACTCTTTGTAATGCATGAATTTGTTGATATTATAGAAACTGACAAATAGAATGGACATTTGTCCTTGTATACTAGTTAGTAACGGTCTTTGTCCTGCAAATGACCACCATCTTGTTGTGATTTTCTATGTTTATATTGTTGATAAACTTAATTAGCAAGAGAATTTCTGAATTTTATAGAATACAAAAAAACCATAGTAATTCAATAACATATTGTTTACAGCTTGTTTTCAAATAGGATGGGTCAGATGAGGTTATGTCTTTACTTTATAGTCATTTTGTCCTCCGTAAACTTTCATTTTGTCCTCTGTAAACTTTCATATTTTTGCCGTCTTTTCCATACTGCTAAACCAATTAGAATTAAATGTGGCTTAAATGTACATAGGATCAACTTGTACAAAGCTTACCATTGTTATGCCGATGGTTATTTCAGTGGAATTCCATTTAAGGTAAGCTTGTGGGGATTGAAATGTGTTTTAAAAACCACTGAACTCCAGAACCTTTAAAACTAAATAATTGTATTATCCTTTACTGACTTTTTCATGCAGATTGCTTATAACTATAGGACCACATTAGTACATGTTTCAAAATTTGTTTTCTCAGAAACTACTCTCTAGTTTGATTATTTATGTAGGATTCAAATGGGCTTTAATGCTGATTGGAAATCCAAGATGGCCTCCAACGAAAGACATATTAAAAAATTGGATCCAATGGCATTAAGTTGTTTTTTTAAATGTCTGAACTGATTAAATTTAAGCTGTAGGTGAATCATTGGTCATTAAATGGCTTCATGTTGATTTGATTGGTTGAAAGCTAGCTACAAATAACTACAAATTTGTAACATAATTTTCCATTGGGTCATTTAAGAGGTTCTTTGTTCAAAAACCAGATGAATAATACAGACTCTAGATATGGTTTTCCACTAATTATGAGCAAAAATAACAATGTGAATAATAGTCATGCAAAATTGAAAAAAATAAGATTATATAAAATGCAATCTAATACATCATGCATTGTATGCAATGCAATATTTCAAAACAGTTGTGAATTTAGCACTAAATGGCATTAAAAGTCAAATAAGAGATGAAATACAATGACATTAAGACAAATTGAAATATTGCAAAGAGTAGTGTTTTTAATCTTAAATGGAATTAGTCAAACCTGTTCAAATGGTCACCTCTATTAAGCAGTCACCTGTATTAAAAGGTTACCTTTTTCTTGACCTGTCATAGAAATTTTCATATGAATTGAACCTCTTATAAGAGGTCACCTGTTTTATAAGGCCACTTTTTCTTTGAATCAAAGGTGACCTCTTTTTAATACAGTTTTGACAGTATAAGAATAAAATACAGTTTTGTATGGCTTTATCGATGTGTAATCTTGACCTTTCACCTGCAAACTTTACAATATTCAGTTTGTAAGTGATTCACCACTTTCAACAATATTTCAGTTATATCCTAGCGGTCAGTTTTATTGGTGGAGGGAAAACCAGAGTACCTGGTGAAAACCACCGACCTGCTGCAAGTCACTGACAAACTTTATCACATGTAGTTGTATCTCAGTGCACCTTGCCATGAGTGGGATTCGAACTCAAAAGTTTACTGGTAGTTGTAAATCCAACTACCATATGATCACAATTGAATGCAATGGAATAAAGTTAGATGGAAGGTTAAATGAAAATTTTCAATTGTAAATACAATGGCTAATAGAACATAAAAGAGAAGAAAATTTAAATTACAAACCAATGGTTTTATAGTACAACTATGTTTATATAGCCACAGACTCCATGAAACCAGAAAAACCACCATTAGATTTTCATATTTAAGGTGAAAGAATATTGACCAGTTCATGTTCATAAACTCCATTAACTTACACATCCCAACTCATTGACTTGTTCATGTTCATAGACTCCATTAACTTGTACCAACTCCTGGTACATTATACTCCTCTGGTGTAGCAAATACTCTGCTTGTTTTTGTATATATAAGAAGTAAACAATTGCTCCAATTAAAATGTCATTTATTATAAAGTTTTCTAAAGAAATGACTAAATTTATTACATAATCTTAGGAGTGTGACAAAACAACTGTTACTAATAATCTAGCTAAAATGTAAACAAACTTAAAACACTCCTAAGCAATAAAAAGTTCAACTACAAAAAGGGGTGGTAACTGAAAACCGCCACAAGTACATGTATATATATTTACATCATCAAAAGTGAATGAACACAATGAAAATAAGTTGGTGGTATGAAGGGGAGGTTGGCGGGAAAAATTTTTGGTTGAAATTTGTATATACACAAAACGTGTCTTCACTTTCTAGTAATGTACACAAACAATGACACGTGACTAATTCTATAATTCTGATTGGTTCAAATTACATGTAACTTAGGTTTCTAAATATAAATTTCACAATTACATCATTTCATATAGATTTCACTGCAGAGGTTGGGATTACATAATGACAAGGATTTCGTACTGTATCACATAAATAATTTCATGGGATGAAATATAATTTATATAACCACAGACTCCATGAAACCAGAAAAACCACCATTAGATTTTCATATTTAAGGTGAAAGAATATTGACCAGTTCATGTTCATAAACTCCATTAAGTTACACGTCCCAACTCATTGACTTACTTGTTCATGTTCATAGACTCCATTAACTTGTACCAACTCCTGGTACATTATACTCCTCTGGTGTAACAAATACTCTGCTTGTTTTTGTATATATAAGAAGTAACAATTGCTCCAATTAAAATGTCATTTATTATAAAGTTTTCTAAATAAATGACTAAATTTATTACATAATCTTAGGAGTGTGACAAAACAACTGTTACTAATAATCTAGCTAAAATGTAAACAAACTTAAAACACTCCTAAGCAATAGAAATTTCAACTACAAAAAGGGGTGGCAACTGAAAACCGCCACAGCCCCAATTGTAAATTAGGGGCAAATGCCACACACAGAGTATTTGCTATTGACAACTTTGCTAATAAAACCTGATGCAGGAATTGCATACTAATTAAAATTCTGCAAAGCACCTAGAAATTATAACATAACATGAGCAGAAATGACACACATTTAGCTGAAATGCTCTTCAATTTGTACTTTAAAGTGTTGATTTTATATGACCTTCGGTAAAGTAGATTGTATTCACACACTTTTCCTAATCATGATGATTTTAGTTGCATGAGATCACAGACTTTGATAGTTAATCCTGGTACTTGAGTGTTTTTATATTTTTAAATTCTCCCTACAAATGTGTTAAAGATGTCATTCTGACATTCGTGGTTCTTTGTTCAGTTTAAGGACAAATAGTTTAATTTCCCATTAATAGACCATAGGCAATTGATCTTTTTAGCTCACCTGACCCAAAGGGTCATGTGAGCTTTTGTCATCACTTTGCGTCCGTCGGCGTCCGCGTCTGTAATCTTTTCATACTTTCTTCTTCTTGTTTGAAACCACTGAACTGATTTGGACCAAATTTGGCAGAAATGTTCATTGGGAGGTCTTCTGCTAAATTTGTTATTTTGGTGCAGATCGGAAATCCAACATGGCCACCAGGGCCAATAATGTGTTCTGATTGGTTGAAACTTTGAAAATCTTCTTGTCAGAAACTACTCAGCCGATGGAATTGTAACATTATAGAAATGATGACTGGATGGTCCTCTACTAAATTTGTTATTTTTGTGCCGATCGCATATCCAAGATGGCCGCCATGACTCGACTTAGTTTTAACATAGAACCCTATGTGAAAAATGTTTAAAAAAAATTTCCTCTGAAAGCAGTAAGTCAATTTAAAGCAAACATGACATGAATATTCCTTAGGTGGTCAACTTTCAAAATAATGTCTTGTGACCCCGACCTCCATCCAAGATGGCCACCATCAGCGAACATAGTTTTAACATAGGACCCTATGGAAAAAAAATTTAAAAATTGTTTCCTCTGAAACCAGTAAGTCAATTTAAAGCAAACATGGCATGAATGGTCAACTTTCAAAAGTATATCCAGTGACCCAGACCTCCATCCAAGATGGCCACCATCAGCGGACCATTTGACTGTATGGGAATTTCATCGAAAAACCTTTTTGTGAGAAACTACTTAACAAATTGAATATTTTGCATTATATGAATGTTACTTGGATGGTTCTAC
>MJUT01034735.1:1061861-1091315 GCA_002080005.1 Gigantidas platifrons
TGTAATATACTTACCATGGGAGATTTTAATTTTGACTTTAGGTTTTCAGAATTTATGGAGCACACATTCAATAGTAAGCAAATTGTGTCTTAAGTCGCAAGAAAATATGAATCTTTGTTAGACTTCACGTTCCTAATGATTTACCCTGCCAATTATTACCAAGTGAGCGATGACAGGCTCTCCAGAGCCTCTAGTTTTGATATTGAAGTCATTTTGCCATTAATGTAATTGTTATGATCTTGAACTCCCATTGTGATAGCATTGTTAAAAACTGATGCGACTTTTTTTTATCCATAAAGAACAGCATCGTCTTGTAAAATGTTTGAAAGTTAATGTTGAGAAAATATCAATAGGAATAATGTGCTCTTAGCTAATTTGATTTCTTAAAAGCATTTCTTAAAAAAATGTTTATGATGCTTGCATTCTCTTTTAATCCCCTTTAATCAATTTGCATTCTCTGTTTCTTTTTACATGCTTAAGTTTTATGTTCTAATTCTAATGTTTAACTTTGTATCTGTACAATCTTTACATTTGAGTTCTTTAACTTTGTATCTGTACAATCTTTACATTTGAGTTCTTTAACTTTGCATTGAATTCTGGTTCCTCTCATGAATTCTTATGTGCCTGTATGATGTTTGTATTTTGTGCTGTTATGTTTGCATTCTTTGCCCATATCTATGATGAAAATTCATTGACAGAACCCATGTGGTTGTGTTTTTGTAAGTAGAAATACGGGGTATAAATAATTTCACGCGCAAACATCGGAGTTTGTCCTCGCTGCATAAACCATTCACCATTTAAAAAAAAATGTTATGCAGAAGACAAACGTTTGTATTCTGTGTCCTTCTTATGTTTGTATTCTGTGTCCTTCTTATGTTTGTATTCTGTGTCCTTCTTATGTTTGTATTCTGTGTCCTTCTTATGTTTGTATTCTGTGTCCTTCTTATGTTTGTATTCTGTGTCCTTCTTATGTTTGTATTCTGCATTTGTATGTTTCTATACTTGTATCCTGATTATCTTATGTTTGTTTTATGTGTATCTTATGTTTGTATTATTTGCAACTCTTATGTTTTTATCTGTTTTCTGTTTATCTTATGTTTGTATTTTTTGTTGTTATATGTTTATATTTTTTGTCCTTACTCTTTTAAGCTGTATCCTGTTTATCTCATGTTTGTATTATGTGCCTATCATATGTGGATTCTGATTACCCCTTTGGTATCTTCAAATTCTTCTTATGTTTGTATTTAACTCAGTTCTCTGTTCTGTTGTTTAAATTCTCTGTCAGTGTTATGTGTGGCTTTTTGTATTTCTAATTTTCTGTTTGCTCTCAATACTTTTTCAATTCTCTATCAGTTGTATGTTGAATTGTTCTTAATATTTCCTGTTTTCTCTGTAATTGAAACATGCACATACACACACACAAACATCTCGTGCTAGTTATAGTCCTTGGTATGTGGTTCTTTAGCAAGTTTGTATTCTTTCACTAATTAAGGTTGTATTTTTGTGCATGCCTACGTATACAACATCTGCAAGACTTTGCAACTCATACAAAGATTTCTGATTACAATACAGCATTAATCTTGATATAGATTTGACTGTCCTAGTTCAAGAATATCAGAAGATTTCTGTTTAAAATACAGCGTTAATCTTGATATAGATTTGACTGTCCTAGTTCAAGAATATCAGAAGATTTTTGCTTAAAATAGAGCGTTAATCTTGATATAGATTTGACTGTCCTAGTTCAAGAATATCAGAAGATTTTTGTTTAAAATACAGAGTTAATCTTGATATAGATTTGACTGTCCTAGTTCAAGAATATCAGAAGATTTCTGTTTAATATACAGATTTAATCTTGATATAGATTTGACTGTCCTAGTTCAAGAATATCAGAATTGACTACAGTTTCATTTTTATCCAAGTTGTGCTTTTCAGAATAAATCCATGGTGTAGTTTTCTATTCGGTATGTAAATAAATATATATTGATTGGTGTGATAGAAATTCTAATCATGTTTTCAATTAGAATTCCAAGGTGTAGGACAGGTGGTTAAGGATAGATTAATCACAGAACTATGTGCTATATAATTGATGGAGAGAGAGAGAAAACAACAAAATTTTCACCCTATTTTTTTTTGCAATGTAGATTAACGTTAAATATCGTGGTGAGCCGATAGCAACTTAATTTCTTGTATCAACGACATAATGTATACAGTCAAACCGGCCCATGAGATGACCTTTATTAAGCAGTCACCTGTATTAAAAGATCACCTTTTCTTATCCTGTCATAGAAAATTTCATATGAATTGAATCTCTTTTAAGAGGTCACCTGTGGTATAAGGCCACTTTGTCCCTGTCTCAAAGGTGACCTCTTAATACAGGTTTCACTGTACATATCTTTTTTTGTAAATGCGTAGGAATTTTGGCATTCTCAGAGACGTTAACAATGTGTTCAGACCTTAATGATAAATTTTTCATCAGCTTTCCTAATTGTCTATTTGACAGGGTTCAGTAGTGAATTATATCTCTATAAAGAGCATTGTTAATTGTCCTGACACTGTTGGAGATTTCTAAATGACTATGTCAAAAAGTTTAGCTACCACAATAAATAAGATGACTGGGGGCCAAAACACATATTAACCAATAAAGATATTCAGTGACTTGCGACAGGTCAGTGGTTATCTCCAATACTCTGGTTTCCTCCACCAATAAAACTGACCTTCACGATATAACAGAAATATTGTTGAAAGTGGTGTTAAACACCATAACCCTAACTTTATCTACTATTTATATTATTTGTCCTGGGATATCAAATTTTGGAAAATACTATGCTTTAAACATCCACAACTGAAAACAAATAAAAGCATTGAATTTCACAGATTCCTTTATGTATTTGCCACTTCCTGTAATGAGAAAATGGAAAATTATAATATTTTGGTATTCATCTACATATTAATTTCTGAAAAGATTGAAATAAAACTTTAGCATAGATTTCCATACATGCAAAATGATAGTCCAAATAAAAATATGTTGAGAGCAGAAGATAGAAAATCTGAACTATTGTGACATCATATTAAATGTATGTTTTTTTACCTCATCAAATGTGTTTCCAAGGTTACATTACATTAGTAAACATTAAAATGAATGGCAAAGGAATGTTATTATATCTCTCATAATTTTTCCAACATGAAAATAAAATTTATTGTTATTTATTTATACTTGGCAAAAATGACATTTTAGTATACTGTGGTTTCATTGATATTTGTTGGGTGTCAGGTTTCCTGGACTGGCAGACATTGTAATGTTCATTGACATTTGAAATGGTGGTTTTAATACTTGCAAACCATTTTTGTTGTTGTTATTCTGCATTTTGTTGTGCACTAAATTTTGTGGTTTGATTGAACCAATGAAAAACAACAAAAATCAATATTCAGCAAATAAAAATAAATTCACAGTAAGTTTTCCTCTATCAAAAGTTTTCAGCCATAATTTGGTCAGTTAAAACTTTTTGTATCATTTTTGTTGTGATTTTGGCTTTTTCTTCAAGTTTAAAAGTATTTATTGATTTTTGATTTTATCTTGAGAGGGTTAGGGTTATGGTGTTTAATTCCACTTTCTTTCAACTATATTCCAATTATATCATACCAGTCGCATTTATTATTAGAGGAATTCGGAGTACCCAGAGATAATCAACAAACATGCCTCAAATTAATGACAAACTTTATCACTTAATGTTGTATCAAGTATACTTAACAATGAGCATGATTCGAACTCACAACGTTAGTAGTCATAGGCACTGATTGCATAGGTAGTTTAAATCCAATTACCATATGATCACGACCATTTATCTTTAGATAAATTACAGGACATTCTAACATGACCTCCTTCTTTCGCTTTGTTAACAAACGAGCGAGTTATCCATTCAGTATAATCTCATTAGCACATGCGCCGGTGAATGTGACTGACTTTTCCATTGGCAGCATAAATTGTGTGCGACATTTTCTGCAAGCGAAAATATAAATTACCATCTTCTAATCAAAGTATACTACCGTATTTGTACTCTTAGACATATCAGAATCAAAATAAATTATGGAAGCCAGAATGTGTTTTGAATTTTAATATGGATTGGCGGATATTAGTAAACATTATCCCTCGCTTCTGGCTCGGAATGAAATACTAATATCCGCCAATCCATGTTAAAATTCCCAACACATTCTGGCTTCCATGATTTAATTTCATCTTTAACACAAGTACCCGGTACATTGCATTAATTTCTAAGAATAGTCAACTTATGCATGTTTTAAGTAGAAAGCAAATTAGGTCACCTTTAATGCTTGAATTTTATACCGTCGGAAATCGGTGATGGGATTTCAATAGCTTATAATTCTGCTAACATCTGTACTGTAACTCAATTGTTTTAATTTGTTTTATCTCCAAAGTTTCATCTCCAAAGATGCTTTGTGTTGATCGTCAAGTGCAATCAAGTTTTGTAACTTTGTTGTATCATCGCAAACACGTCAAATTCCATAAAATATCGTGATCGAATAAAGACACTTGTTGTAAGCATAATACAATAGAATTTTGTGTTAAGTAGATTTGGTTTAGGTCAATTTTCTTTGTGTTTGATGTCAAATAGATGAAGTTGTGACAAGATTTCATTAATTCAGTCTCCAGCATATGCATTCTGTATTTTGATTACATCAAAAATAAATGACGGGTTTTATTCAACAAAGCAATCTACGACTTGATTTCTTTCACATGGCAAACAACGTTTTTATTTTTTTCCATGTGAAACATGAACATAAAATAAAATTGAATTTGCTTAACCAGATTTTACAGACAATGTTCATGTAGAGTATTTACATTTTAATTATTTAGGGGTTGTTGTGGTCATGAGCGTACGGTTTTTGGATTTACAACTACCTATGCAATCAGTGCCTATCACCACTAACCTATGCATTCCAATCCCACTCATGGTGATGTGTACTCGATACAACATTATCCAAAAAAGTTTGTCAGGTCGGTGGTGTTCTCCGGTTTCCTCTATCAATATAACTGACCGCCACGATATAACTGAAATATAGTTGAAAGTGGTGTTAAATACCATAACCATAACCCTTGAATTATTTGAATGGATATCAATCATATTCGTTCACTTTTAAAAGACTTTGTTCTAGAAGATGATAAAAGAGCTTTGTAAACAAATGTAGGATCATGTCTCGAGACAAGAATGACAACAATAAATTCAGATTGTACCTACTTAGTGTGTTCATTACCATTTCCTTTTCTGCTCTTGTTTGGGTTAAAATTAATTTCCACCTAAGACCGTTCTCAGGAAGAAGATTCATTGTATTAAGGTTGATTAGTAGAGGATTTGTAGGAATTTCTTAGCTTTAGATGAAGTAGAGGCTAGCACCCACCAAAGAGATTGTGTAATTTGTCAGGAAATCTCTGATTACGATTCTGTCTCAGTAATGGTACAATTGTGACAAGAGTTAGTAACCAGACAATTGGAACTCCTACACATAAATATTAAGGAACTTATATGTAACTATGTCGATGTGTGAACGTTAGGAAAAAAAGGAGACCAAATTAATAATCCCATGCTGATCGTAATATCTCATTGTCTTCTATATGCCATAGCCTCAAAATTGGATTAAGCTATATGTTATTTACCTATTAAACTGAATTTCTGACAGTTCTGTCGCTTTGCAAGAATTTCAGCTTCAATTATTGTTTCCAATGATTTTGATTCCCCTGCTACTAGGTGTTTGAGGTACTAAGTTTTACACATGCCTGTGTGCATACATCCTCTGGTTTATTCCACATTTTTATCACATACTTAAGTCATAGTGAAGTTAAGTGCATAACAAAGAACAAAATATGTTTTTTTGACAAATTAAAGATGGCTGAATAGTGGATATTTTGATGACATTTTATCTACATTTTTAGATGTGTCCACATCTAATCAGAAGATGGTTTGACATTATATTTTGTACTGAAATGGTGCATAAAGAAGTATTTTTTTTGGGGGGGGGGTCAAGATGGCCGAACTGTGGCCATTTTGATAACATTTTCTGGACGTTATTTACATCTCCTTCCGATGATATGTCAAACTCTAGGGAACACGTAATTATTTTACAATATTATATCTTTTGTTAATTATAATCCATTTTTTAAGAAAAGTTAAAAAGTTTGATAGTGTTTTTTTCCAAAGCTATATTTCAATCAGGTCATGTTATTTCGTATGCCATACTTTCTACATTCGGTGTGATATAATCTGTAATCTATTTGTAGTAAATGACAGTTTCCCGCTGGTTTTGCTTTTATACATGGTATAGATTTCCTTCATTAGGTAATTGGCTTGGGCTGTTATGGTGAAGTAATTACATTTCTCAAACATTACTTTTTTTGAGGATATAATTTAATAAAATTAACAGAACCCCAAAAACAAATTATAGCCTAGTAAATTAGGTCAATATTTCATTAGAAATCAATGGCTAAAAGGATTTTTTGAAAGACTAAACAGAAGTAAGCTGGCAAGATGATAAAAGTTTCCAATTAAAGACATTGCATGCCGTCTATAATGCTGTGCCAAATGAACTTTTATCATCTGCAAAACAAAAGTGAATGTTGAGGTTTCAAATTAAATTGCTTGGTTCAATTACAGAGATGTTTATTTGCTCTCAGAATTTCTTACTTCGTTTATATGTAAGTGTATCTTGTAAATTTTGTTGTGAAGCTGTCTGTTAGCTTTAAGAAGATAAATATATGATTTCATAGGTAAGGGGTCAGTCTGTCCATCTGTGCTTCTGGGTTAGGGTTATGGTGTTTAATGCCACTTTCAACAATATTTCAGTTATATCGTGGCGATCAGTTTTATTGGTAGAGGAAACTGGAGAAAACCACTGACCTGCTGCAAGTCACTAACAAACTTTATCACATAATGTGAATACACCTCGTTTGAACATGATTCAAACTCACTACTTTAGTGGTGATAGTCATTGATTGCATAGGTAGTTGTAAATCTAACTACCAATATGATCACAACCATGACAGCCCCTCACCAGTGCCTCCATCATTTCTTGTTAGCTCTTTCACTTCAAAATACATGAAGTTTAGTGGTGATCTTGTTCAAGTACACAGGTAGTAATCAAACACATATAGGCACAATAATGTTCCATTGAAGTTTTATTAGTGTATGTGAAGCCATGAAATATCCTCATGCCATTTATTTCCCTTTCATGCAGACATTTTTTTTTTCATATAACAAAACCATGAAATCTTGTTATATATTTTTACATGGACACTTTTTCACAGACATTCACATTATTTCATAGGACATTTCTATAAATAATAACAAGTAGAGGTGTGCATATTATTTCATAATAATTGCTATCAAAATAATTTCCAAGAGTTATCTCTCTTTTCTATACTCTCAAGTTAACTTTTTTTTTTTTTCATTTTTCATATACTTTATGTTAAATATTTCCGCATTAAAATTTGTTTGATTTCTCATCAAATGAATATCTCGTATTTCTTTAGAATTCTTCTCAGAATATTTGTCTTTCTGTTTAGTAGACGTTTGTTTTTTAAAGTACACTAACTACATTAATTGATCTTTATTTTATTTGAAATGTTTATACTTTGCATGGTTAAATTCATTAACTTATGTTACAAGGTTTCTTTCTTAATGAAATTATTGTATACCAAATTATTATGCAATCCAAACCATTTTTTATTTCGTTAGGGAGTATGAACAATATTTAATAGAATTTTCATGATTTCTGATCTTTACACACGAAACAAGTTACTATATTTTCTAAGTACTTCGTCACGATCATTAATCTCCATGCAGCACAGAAGATCAATGAAATAACATTATTTTCCATAGGGCATTTTATTTGTTTTGATCTATTTTTAAAAATTTTTATTTTACTGGTAATTGATTATTTAAATTGGTGCGAAGAATTTCATGATTCTTTAAAAAGTATAATAATGTCATAAAACATTTGCTGTGTAATAATTTACAATAGAATGAGATTGTAAAAAATCAGAACACAATGACACAGTATAGTACATTTAATGAATATTTTTTTAATGAAAGAAATACAATATTTAATCATTATTTTGCATAAATTATGATTAAATTCTGTAATTTGCATCTGCTGTAATCTTGAGGCATCACTAGGATATTGCTCGGTGTTCAGTAATTTTGTTATTACCCTTATTGTTTGAAAATATCAGGTCAAACCAAAGACTATGAAATTGGTATTTGCTGCTTACCCACTAAGCGTGCAGGCATTAAGGAGTAAGAACAATGACTGGTTGTCTCGGAATCGGGATAATGTGTCTGAGTGGAGCAACATGTATACCAGCGGACTGTTGTTTCAGTGAGCTAGCACTATTAAAATCCAACTAAGCGTGTTGGCTTAGTACAAAGCGAGCCTCATCATCTCATTGATATGTAACTTGTTCTTGACATGATATAGCCGAAATATTGTTCATTTGGCATTAAGGAACAAGCAGCAAGCACAGACTATACTGCTTTTCATTGTGTCGCCTGCGTTATGCAGAGGCGACATATAGGGATCACTATCCGTCGTCTGGCGTCGGCGTCACAAAATAATTTCTGTCACATTTTTCTCAGGAACCACACAGGCCAGCTTCTTGATATTTGGCACAGAGCATCAGTATGGAGAACTGTATCGTGTAAGACAGTTTCGAATCTGCCGCATGTCCACTTCCTGTTTGACGGAACTTAGAATATTTTTGATATCGAAAAATTTGTCATAAAATAATTTCTGTCACATTTTTCTCAGGAACCACACAGGCCAGCTTCTTGATATTTGACACAGGGCATCAGTATGGAGAACTGTATCGTGTAAGACAGTTTAGAATCTGCCACATGTCCACTTCCTGTTTGATGGAACTTAGAATATTTTTGATATCGAAAAATTTGTCATAAAATAATTTCTGTCACAATTTTCTCAGGAACCACACGGGCCAGCTTCTTCATATTTGGCACAACTGTATCGTGTAAGACAGTTTCGAATCTGCCGCATGTCCACTTCCTGTTTGACGGAACTTAGAATATTTTTGATATCGAAAAATTTGTCATAAAATAATTTCTGTCACAATTTTCTCAGGAACCACTCAGGCCAGCTTCTTGATATTTGACACAGAGCATCAGTATGGAGAACTGTATCGTGTAAGACAGTTTCGAATCTGCTGCATGTCCACTTCCTGTTTGACGAAACACATTCTTTTTTATATCGAAAAATTTGTCACACAATAATGTCTGTCACATTTTCTTAGGAACCAGACAGGCCAGCTTCCTGATATCTGGCACAGAGCATCAGTATGGAGAACTGTATCGTATAAGATAGTTTCGAATCTGCCTCATGTCCACCCACTTCCTGTTTGCCGCAACTATTTTTAGATAGAAAAATTTGTCACATTTTCCCCAGGAACCACACAGGCTAGCTTCCTGATATATGGCACAGAGCATCAGTATGGAGAACTGTATCGCATGTCCACATCTTTTTTGATGGAACTTAGCTATAGGTTATTTTTATTCGCATGATAATATCTCATCCTTCAAATAATTCATCATGTCAGAATAAATTGTAATTTTCATAAACTTCATCAGTCAAAACTAACTACATGTATATCACAAAATTTAGAATAATATACTTTTTCATCATGATTTTACTTTCAATGATGAAGTAATCTAAAGAAAATAAGTTCACAGGCGACACATGTCTTCCCTGGAAGACTTACCACTAAGTTAACTTTAAAAACTGCTTAGGAAACATTGTTATAGGGACTGCCGTGGTCGTGATCGTATGGTAATTGGATTTACAACTATTTGTGCAATCAGTGCCTATCACCACTTAAGTTGTGAGTTCGAATCCTGTTCATGGCGAGGTGTACTCGATACAACATTATGTGATAAAAGGACAAGGTGCAGTAAGGGCCGTTTTTAGCCCCCAATTTAACATGAAAATAAATCATCCCCTGGGTTACTTCCGAGTTTAAATAAATAATCTTCAGTTATTCATATTTGATCATATGCATTAATTTCTTATTGAAAATAAGGATAATCGTACTTTTTATAACGTTAAAATCGTTCAATCTCAATAAACTTTGCGATTTTGACGACATTTGCACTAGATGACCGGGAAGTTTACATTGAGCGCAGTTGAGAACCAACTTTATACTTTGCGTACTTCTTCTAATTTTACTTAATAATGTTTCAGTGAAATATGAACTTGGTTCTCCATTGCGCTCGTATTCAAAATTGAAAAAGTTGCACATTTTTTCATCGCATTTTTGTAAACAACGTCACTAAAACAATTCACGTAACGGTACGGATGCGACATATTTGCGAACTCGGAACGATGCGGATGGATACAGAAAATGAATACTGACAAGTTCATAATTTTGTTGGGAAAATCAAAACAATAGGAATGGAAAATATTGCTTCTCACCTAAAGGACATGACAAAGAAACAAAACATATATTTAATTTATAACTGGGAAACTAATCTACAAACTAAATGGCAAAACATCGTTTTTCATGATCTAAAATCGAAGTATCGCATAATCCATGGATTTCCAAGTTCATTTTTTGGCAATCATTTTAGTTCAAAGAATAAAAAACACATTGAAATAATGAAAACTGAATGAATAAAAATGTTAACAGATACAGCCAGTCGTGAACATCTTCAAATGTATATATTTGATCATATTTATACATGTATGTATTTTGTACTATCTCTCAGGTTCTCGTTACCATAGTTACAGTTACCACTTTGGAAAGAAAAAGAAAATTAAAACTCATGTGCTATACGCGAAAAATAAAAATTCCCAAAATAGGCAAATTATCACCCTTTTTGGCACCCCGTTTGCTGCCACTGCATCAATGGATCATTCCAATTTTTGTGTTAAGACAAAATAAGATTATAAGGATACAATATACATAAAAATTATACAGATCTGATAGGGGGCCAAAATCGCCCCTTACTGCACCTTGTCCTTTGTCAGCGACTACTGTACCAATAAAACTGACCTCCATGATATAACTGAAATATTGCTGAAAGTGGCATTAAATACCATAACCCTCACCCTGACAAGGTACTGCTTTTCATTCACTTTAAAAACTGCTTAGGATAAATTTCGGTAAGTAACTCTGGTTGAAATTGACAGCCTTTGGTGATATGAACATGATAAACTGTAATCAAAGCGATGTATCTTTAATCTGTATTTGTTTTCTTGTAAATGTGTCTGTATCTCTTGTGAAATGACACAAATGATTTTTTATTTTATAGTTAAGTACAAATGTGGGTGTTTTAAAATATCTATTAGAATCGCAATTAACGTGCTGTTGTTTTATCAGATTGAATGTTTTACGTTTTTGATATTTTACTAATTAATTATCTTGAATATTGGTGCAATTTTATACAGTTGGTTTATCATCATGGCTTGATAGCTTTGAAATTAAATGATGTCGATCTACGAAATTATTTCTACATTTCTATTGTGTGAAAACACTTCAGCTTTAATTTAATGATATAGCATCATAAAAAATAAGCCATTTTCTAGGGAAATGGAACACATTTTTCCATTTGATGGTTTTTGAAATGACATTTGAAAAAGAATCATTTTCCTTAAATTGAGAGCTGTGAAATGTGTTCTTAGTTCCTATTTGAATTTAATGGGTTTTCTAAGACTAAATTACACCGATAAAATCCAAATTAAAAAAAATAAAAAAGAAATGATTTTTATATAGAAAATTTGAAGATCAAAAATGTATATTATCTGACTACACAAGAGACTATATATTTAGAAATCAAGATATTGTTCAAAATTATGACATTTTAATTGACCTATCACTGAAGAATAATGTGGAATAATGGGTTTAAGAACAAAATTTCAAAGTAATAATCCTTAATCCTTAGGTCTTAATTAAAGGAATAGTACAATATTTTCTATTTTGTACGGTATAGGTGGTAAAATTTGCTAATATGAAGGTCAAAGGTATTCGCTAGTTTTTAATTACGTGATTGTGTGCACGTACAAAAAAACATTTAAAATGAGGGTATTTCCGCTGGTTTTTATTTTCATGAATTTATTGTACTCAAGAACAAAGCTAAAATAATTTATTATGTTATTATAAACCCTTGTGAAAATAAATACTTATTCTACTACAACCCTCCATCCATCCAAGATGGCCTCCACTACTACTAAAAACATGAAACACTTTGTATTGATATGAGAGTTATGTCCCTTTTGAAGGTACAACCATCTTTGTGACAATAATTCATTATGTAAGGCCAATTAAAATCAATTGATAGATTTTCATCCCCACCCGGCCCTAAAAAATCTGCCCGCCCCAATTTGTTTTATTTTACCGAAATTACAATTTCCGGAATTTTTTTGTGTCCGAATCTTGTACACGTGTACTATTAATGTATTTATTGACAAATCCGCTTCATGTTGAACCATGGTGTTCATCATAATATGTGTTGTTGTCTGTGTGAACGAGAAAAGAGGGTTGGTTCATGACAAATGCACAATATTTGACCTATATCATAGCTTTGTTGCCGGCAATGTTGATGGGAAACCATCCAAAGCTGATTTGCAGACGTCGAGGATCGTGTGAGAATCAGGAGTTTTCATTTCTTAAAACTATTATTTAAAAAAAATAAAAAATAAAATCCTCCCATCTGCCCCATTTTTTTTTGCTGGAGGGTGGATAAAATCTACTAATTAAGTATAGTTGGCTTAAGACTGAAGTAGTATCATAATGCTTGTTATAGAACACAATAATGGCTCCTACTAAAATTGTAGGTTACTGTGACCTAACATGGCTCAATGAGTTAGTTGTTGGATTACCTAACAACTCGTACAAGCCTATCATCAATATGACGTGGGTTCGCGCCCAGCTTTGTAAATTACAAAACTCGACTCGCAACCGCAAATGATAAAGTTTACCAGAAGCTTGCCCCATGGTCGGTGGTTCTCTTCGGGTACTGTGGCTTCTTCCACCACTAAAACTGGTCACCATGATATTGCTGAAAGTGGCGTTAAAACACTAAAAATCATATCAATCAAAAATCTGAAAAGCAGGGTTGTTAGTATTTTCAAAATAATAAGAGCTGTTGGAAAAAAATGTAAGATGAAGCATTTGTTCCTATTCCATTACATTCATTTTTATAATGTGAAATTTGTTAGAATTCATATTTAATTAAGAAAAGTGGGATTTTTTGTGTGTGCAGTTTTGTCCTCAATATTTAATAGAGCAGTCCCAAAACAGGAAGTAATATTTAAAAATTAGATATTGATATTATTATAACTTTAAAATATTACCCAAAAGACCGCTTACTAATTATAACATTTTATACTAGACGATAAAATTTTCCATTTTGCCATATATGCCGGTTTCAAACAAAAATGCTTTCTGAATATTGATATGAAATATTCTCTATTCATTAATAAAGTCTGTATTTTCAATCAGACATCATCTTTTGTTAGAAATAGAAACTCTTAATATGTAGTATAACCCTATTAATAAGAATGGGAATGATTGAAACAGTTTTTGTCACAAACAAAGAATTCGATTGCTTTATATTATCAGAGAAAGAAAAAATGATTTGAAGCTAGCATAGCGGTTCTGTATAAGCAGAAAGCATATAGATTGTTGATTAATGACTTGTCGAGCAATAAACAGTCATTTGTGATGGAACTGTTGTAATTCTTTCTGTCTGGTCTATGGCCCTTATTGGACACTGTGATCAGAATTAGATTATCTTCGTACAATGCTGTCATTTTAGCCATCGTAGAAATAGATGTATAAACACAATTTAATAATGATATTTCATGGAAATATATTGACAGTCGAAACAAAGTTATTTTTACTAATGATGTTGGTGTCCAATTAAATTCCATCCAAGATATAACTGAAATATTGTTGAAAGTGGTGTTAAACACCATAAACCCAAACCAATTTAATTGTTTTCTTGAATTTTTATACTTTTTTTAATAATGAAAAAAAAAGTTGTAAAAAAATCTTTTATTTTATTGGAACTGATCATGACATAATACAATCAAACCTGTATTTAGAGGCCACCTTTGACATACCTGTTAACCCTCCTGCATTTCGCTTTTGAACTCGGCCTCCCGCGCGGGAGACTAAAAACTCCCGCTTTGAAATACTTCTCCCACATTATCTCCTTCGACCATAAATTTGATTAAAATCGAAAAGTTGGATGCCATTTTTGTTGTTTTTATCAGCTGGATCATTAAAACGTTTGCGTGAATCAGCCGATTGTTACTCGGAATTCTCTCGGTTTTTACTAGAAACGCCGATAATGTAAGTTGTTTACAATATCGAATGGATAACTACACGAATCAAAGTTGTGAAATAAGAAAATTTGAAGGCGAGTATCATTCAATTACTTACTTAAATACGAAAAAAACTTTATAAAAAAAATACAGTTCAACTATGTCACAATCAAGGAGACGTTGGAATTCAGGACCTAGCACCCCTTCTTCAAAGAAAAAGAAACATTATTGCAAATTCTTGGAGGACTGGACAAAATTATACGATTGGGTGCAGCCTACTTCTTTAGGGAATGATATGGCATTTTGCAAACTTTGTTCTACAAATTTTAGTGTCAGCCATGGTGGTGTATATGATATTAAAAGACATGCTGATGGAGATTCACACAAAAAAGCAGTTGCTTCAACAAGGAAATCAACCAATCTTAAAAATGCAGACCCAGAGAGAATTTTTTCTATGTTAAAAAAAAATCCAGACAGATATGAGATCTGAGTTGAACAATGACACACTTTGTTCTTTATTATGTGCAAAGCAAAATCAAAACTTGTTGTGTTATGAGTACGAACCAAGTGACTCTGTTCTAAGATCAGCAAAACAAGCTGTATTGTCCTACCAAAGTGGGTCGAAGTAAGGTTGCTCAGCAACAACAGTAAAAGTTGTACAGTAAATTTTGTTTTCTTTAATCTAAAAATTTTAGTGTGAAAAAGTTCGTCACGCAAAATCTCCCACATTAAATAGTTGGAATATGGGAGATCTCCCACATACACAATCTCTGAGGTTAACGGGTATGCCTTTGAGACAAAGAGAAAGTGGCCTTATAAGACAGGTGACCTCTTAAGAGGGGTTAAATTCATATGAAATTTTCTATGACAAGACAAGAAAAATGTGACCTTTTAATACAGGTGGCTGCTTAATAGAGGCACAGGCATTATATATATTGGACACTATTTTCTGCCCATTGCATAATTAATATTCATATTGATAAAACGTCTAGTGCCTGTGATAGAGGTGACCGCATGGGCAGGTTTGTTTATCATAGTAATATAACAAATTTCAGTTTTACTGTCTGGTTGTTATATATCCATAATTGTTTACTATTATTTCATATAAAAATTTACAAGTAATGGCTCATAGTCCCATTCTGTGGATCTTTGAAAACTAGTAACAAAACTGGTGGAAAAAAAATCCATATATTCTCATGAGAAATCACAGATCATTTTCTCAGGACAAGAAGACATATTGTCTCTTATTCCCATTGAGTGTTTTTTGTTGTTTTTTTAATATATATTCTTCAATCATAATATTCTGAAAAGATATTTGTGTTTTTGAAATACTCATAGTTTATAACTGATGTGTGTATAGTATATGCATGAGAAAACTGATGTGTGTATGGTATATCATATATGCATGAGAAAAGTTTGAAGATACCAAATGGTTAATCAAAAGTCATAAATCAAAGATGGACAGACAACGTAATGACCAAAACAACAAACCATGATCTACAAAATGATAAACAGAAAACTAAAGATCAAGCAACATGAACCCCACTAAAACGGGGGTTGAACTCAGGTGCTCTGGAGGGGTTACCAGTTCCTGCTCCACATGTGGCACCTGTCTTGTTAATGTTGAACGACATGAACATCATTTGATATGGAAATCATGTTGGACACCAGTATAGGTAAAAAATACAAATAAAAACAAATAAAGCATGAATCCCCTACAAAACAAATGGGAGTCAAACCAAACATCGATTTTATGCAGAAATCGTAGTGGACTGGACTAAATATGTGAACACATGTTCTTAGTAACTTCAGATTTTAGGCCTCTAATATTTGGTATAGGTGAGGTATATTTTTAATTTTAACTGATAAAGTTTTCAATCTAATTGAAGGGACGGAGGTATACATTTGTGAGCATTTAGACGCAGTGTCTACACGTCATTTTTATCACCCCGCGATAGCGGTGAGGGGATATAGTAAGAGCGGCTGTCTGTCCATCCGTCCGTCCGTCTGTCTGTCCATCCATCCGTCACACTTTCTTGTTTACGTGATAACTTGAGTAAACATGGATAGATTTGAATAATTTTTTCATGTGGCTTGTAATTATCATTATCTTGGATGGGTTTTAACATGAAAATATTTGAAGCAAGGGTTTTTGGGGAAAATATTAGTTTTTGGTTGAAAAATCACCAATTTTGAGAATTGTGTCTTGTTTACGCGATAACTTTAGTAAACATGGATAGATTTGAATAATCTTTGCATGTGGCTTGTAAATATGTTATACATTAAGACTGCAAGGCTGCTTTCTATAAATATATAAAACTAAATGTTATGCAAGTGCGGGGGGATACGTCGCGCATTCATGCGCTAGGAGGTTCTTTTATTAGATTTTGTGTTGTAGATGTACAGATATATCTATTTAATGTTGTATTATTACAAGCAATACAAAATATCAGTATATGCTGTATTGATATTACAATTGCCAGGGGGTATGTCGGCCACCTTATAGATTACTGTGTGGAAAGAATTGTATTGGCAGGAATTCAAGGATAATACGTAGTAATACTTTGTCTTATGCTACGTTTCCTTAAGGCAGAAATGTTTAATTCTTTCAAACGATGCCAAATTGCTACGGTATTATATGAATGCTCGGCTAAGTTTGACGAGAATTTTATGTTAATAGAGTATTATTACTACCGAAAGTGAAACAGCTTACGATAATCTATTTGCAGTTTTGTTCTGCCTAAGGCCAAATGATTAACAATTTATATGAATTGCTTTGTTCAATAGAACGATTGATCAATGCTAATTGAGTTTATCATGGCAAATGATACACATTCAGAGGCATTAATGTAAGGAGGGCAAGGGTATTATGACAAAAATATTAACAGTCAAGTATGCCTTTCACTTAATTTTCTGAGACGTCATGATCGTATGATAGTTGTTATTACAACTACCTGTGCAATCAGTGCCTATCATTACCAAAGTTGTGAGTTTAAACCCCGTTCATGGCGCTGTGTACTCCGGTTTCCTCCACCAATAAAACTGACTGCCACAATATAACTGAAATATTGTTGAAAGTGGCATTAAACACCATAAACCAACCAACTTCCACGTGAACCAATATATGAGTTATTACCATCACTTGGCATCTGTTAACTTCTGACATTTGAATCCTCTCCAGAAAACCCACTAGGCTAATTGAACCAAACATTGCAGGTGTTCGTTCCTTTAAAAGGATGTTTCATTTTTTGTCACGAAGACATTCCCAATGGGTTCATTCCGACATTTGATTTTGTTACAATGGAGAAAGAAATGGTCTTTTATTGGCTGCATATTTAAGAAATTTCTCCAAAGAAACCACAGGGCCAATCGTTCCACCAATCATCTAGAATCACCTATTGATGGTCCTCTTAAATAATTTTAGTCCAACAACATGAACCACTCTTCTGGAAAAAAACACAGACTCCTATACACATTAATGACAACAACAGAAGCCGAGAAAATCTTAAATCAGGCACAAAAATGTGGGAGTGTTAAACTAGTTAATGGGATCCCAAACCTACCCTCTTTTTATGAATTAGATTAATGAAAACAATGAAAATATCCTTTGTTATTTTGTTGTAATTTGTAGAGATATTATGTAACATGGTAAAATATGGGAGACATCAGTTAAGTTTGTATTTTTTAAGATATTATCAATATCATTGTGAAATCAATAACATTGTAAATTGAAAAACAGAGCAATAAAATTAATTAAATCACATAATTTATCGCTTGTGCATAGCCGTTAAATAAAAATGTGAAATTCAAAGGACTGTTCTAGTAATCACTTCACTCTTTGTCTCCAAATTTAATCAGTTGTGGTACTGAGTCAACATAGATATATTTCTGTCTGTTTGTCCTCAGTCCATATTAATATGTGATCTAATTAATATTAGATGTTTGTGGGATGGTTTTAATGTCTTTTTATCTGATCTATCCACTAATATCTAATGATATGCTGAGCATCATGCCATGTCAGGTAATATTTCATTCACTTTCAGAAGCTTTCCTACTCCTTCATGGTTTTCTCTGGGTACTCTAATTTCCTCCATCAATAAAACTGACCACCTCTATTATGACTAAAGTTGTGAGTTTGAATCCCACTCATTGTGAGGTGTACTCGATTCAACTTTATGTAAGGTCCCAGGTGGCTCAATGAGTTAGGTAGTTGGATTACCTTACAACTCATACAAGCCTATCACCAATACGGCGTGGGTTCGTGCCCAGCTTTGTAAATTACAAAAAAGGGTGCACTCGACTCACAGCCACAAGTGATAAAGTTTACCAGTTACTTGCTCATGGTCGGTGGTTCTCTCCGGGTACTCCGGCTTCTTCCACCACTAAAACTGGTCGCCATGATATAGCTGAAATATTGCTGAAAGTGGCATTAAAACACCAAAAATCAAATCAATCAAATTAATCAACTTTATGTGATAAAGTTTGTCAATGGTTTTCTCAAGGTACTCCGGTTTCCTCTACCAATAAAACTGACCACCACGATATAACTGAAATATTGTTGAAAATAGCATTAAACACCATAACCCTTACGCCTAACCTTACTCCTTCTTAAAACATGTACCACTATGAAATTGAATACTGGTACCTAAGGATTGTTTGAAATATGACCTTGACCTCTGATGTGACCCTTATTATACAAGATGTTGTTAGCTGTTAGCCGATCACTGTACGAAAATAAAATAAAAAATTGATCAAAACAAACAATGAAGCATGTAATTTTAATTATTGGTGTAATATATAGCTCAGACCCATCTCTTTTTGTATTCTATAACATAGAACTGAATTAACTTGATTTCGTTCTTCAGAGTTATTGCCCTTTGATGGAAAATAAGAGGCCAAGGTTGATTTTAAATAGTATTTTGTTTTAGGGTTATGGTTGTGGTGTTTAGCACCACTTTCAACAATATTTCAGTATCGTTACAGTCAGTTTTATTGGTGGAGGAAACGAGTGCTCGGAGAAAACCACCGATCTGTTGCAAGTCACTGACAGACTTTGTTTTTTATAGATAATGTATATAGTATACATATACAAATTACATTGAACAAAAAAGATCCGGAAACAAAACTGCTTTTGTAAATTTGTCTCTTTAAATAAGTTTAAGATTGTTGTTCTCAGCTGTGTTGCAACAAAATCGCACTTGCTTTCCGGGTGGTCGGGCAGGTGGATTGCAGATTGAAACCAAATTTATACATACACAAGCTATATATGAACCATATCTCAGTCAATTTCCAAAAGCCGCAATATTTCATCAAGAAATTTAAGATTAGATCAGAATATTCTATCATTTTTTCCCACATCATAATAGTTTGTCAATGTCATAGTCCGTGGCATAGTAGATGGTATTTCAATGTTGCTTTATCAAACACTCAACCACTAACATCTACCACACAGCAAGGGGCACCATCATGTACTTTACAGTAATGAATTATTTACATATATAAATGTCACATGGTCATCAAATTTGCATTGTTTATATCTTTGTGTGGAGACTAGCTATCTGTCAACAAGTTATTTTCATGTGGTTGAATTATAATGAAAGTCAGTGTAGCAAGAACAACATCTGATTCATTAAGAAGTTTTTATATTTGAACACATGACTTATAGTTAATAATAAGGGAGTTAACATTGATCAGTTACAATTCAATTACATGAAAACGACATTTTACTCAGCTGTAAACATTTTGACACTAAAAGCATATATTGACTAATGTGCTTTCAATAATCACTTTGAACATGGCCGTTTAGATTGAAGGGTCAAAGTATGTACCTGAATTTTGACCTGTGATTATGTGAACTACCACACAAGTGTAAACACAGTGGCTCCTTGTAAATTAGGTGCATGTGGACAAGATAAATATAATGCATCAATGAATTAACAGGCACTAGATGCACATTTTCTATTATGACCTGTTTACCAGCGAATGCAAATAAATTTAATATTTACCGACAATGTACGTATATTCATTCTGCAAAGTCAAAAAGTCTGACAACAAAAAAAACTGCCAAATTGTCTATATAAAGCAGAAACAAGCATGATTCTAATTGTTTTTGATGGTGTCCTATGTGAAGTCCACACTTATACTCTTACTGTTTCTTACAGTCATTTAACATGAATCAGGTACCAGCAAAGCTATATTTTGATCAGTGACCGTTATAACAAAAATTTATTTAGTCAATGTAATTTGACTACTCAAATAGAACATAAGTTCTGATTAAAATTAATTACCTATATACCGCTGCCCTCAAATGTAGACACATAACAATAACTTTTTATTTTACAAATTCATTGTTTAATACTGAAAAATATTAAGATTAAATTCACCAACTCAGTTTATTTTCCTTCGCAGTGTTTGTAAAATACAACATTAAATAAAGTATTGTAAGATTGAATTCACCAACTCAGCTTTTTTTCCTTGCAGTGTTTGTAAAACGCAACATTAAATGAATAATAGTATTGTATCAAATCGGAAATATAACTGGTATAGAATAGACTTACTGCAGGCAATTCATTCAAAGTCTATACTAATAATTATCTTTAATTACATCTCCTGCTCGAAGCTGCTTCTCCTTACCAAACCAGGAAGAGAATTTGTGCTATAATTTACAATTATTTTGGATTAAACGTGCAGTCTGAAGTTAGACTGGAATTATAAGAAGTAAGGGATATTTATTTTCATTATGTGAAATGATTGTTTTATTTGTCCCCCCTATTCATTATCATTGTCACGGAAGTTACAGATGTTCAACGAGACCATGATTTTTTTTGGAATTGTAATAAAATTGTAAAAAAAAAAAAAAGTAACATTATACTGTTGTGAACTAAAAACACATGTTAAACTGAATTATGTTCGAAAATTTTTAATCAGAAGTTATTATGAAAAGAAATTTTAAACAGTGATTGTCAACAATTTCACCAAAATCAAAACAAAATGAACAATAACCTCTCATCTTAGCTAGTTGAACACAAAAACGTCCACAACATATAATGTTGGAAATTCTGGTCCTGCATGGCTTGGGGAAGGCACAGAAATATGGCAGAGTGAAACAGACTAAAGGGATCCCAACCATAATGATAATTGTATCTCCAGTGAAAATACAGATACAAATGTATAAGCAAATAATTTTTTTTAAAACCTGCAAATCTGCTGCCACTAAAACTGTCCACACACTATCACAAAAATGAACAATGTAGACATGGACAGTATAATATCAGGGTCAGTGAAGGCTTGTAGGACAGTATAATATCAAGGTCAGTGAAGGCTTGTAGGACAGTATAATATCAGGGTCAGTGAAGGCTTGTAGGACAGTATAATATCAGGGTCAGTGAAGGCTTGTAGTTAATTGACTACAAGCTTAAAGAAGGTAGAATCTCTTGGTATTAGACTATTAAACTTAGAGAAAAAAATCATATCTGATACTTCTAGCAAATTAAATAGCAATTAGTCATATTGTTTAATATGACCTCATGTTATACACTTACTGACTGGTCTGAGGTTAATAGCAAGTTTATTGTTTCCCAAGACACCAACTATTACCCCAGGTGAAGTAAAGGGCAATAGTTTGGTGTCCAGGTGAACAATAAACTTGCTATCGCACGAATGTTCAGTCAATAAGTGTTTTATTATACCGAACAGTATAAGAGTTTACAATACCAGACACAGAACATGCCTGTGATGTTTGTTTTTGCCATCTGCGGGTTTCAGGATTTAAGTTCAGTATACAAAAAATCTCGATTATTTTAATTGCTCATTACCGTGTTTCCTCTAATGAATAAAGAGCATTAAAAATTCTGCAAATATATATCACGTCTCTGGTGAATAGCACAGGTATAATAAATGCTAATATTGATTTTGGGAGTCTGTATTTCATGGAATCAGTTTTATAAATTTTTGATATTATTTGATATAAGCAAGTCTTGATAAATTCTAAGAAGATAAAAAATTGAAATTTAAATATACAAAATCAATTCAAATTGTATTGTTTCATACATTACAAGTATGATATTTTTAAATATTAAAAATTGTGAATCCATCAAATTAAAATTCACATTCAAATTAATTGTGAAGTACTAATTGCAATGGAAGTATTGTTTTACACTTGAAGTCTGATGTTTTTCTGATGTTCATGATATTATGTCAAATCTTGAAGCAAATATATACAAAATGTAATTAAAAAGAAAATGAATCAATGCTGTACCAGTCTTTTTGATATAGGTAATGGCGAAGATCTTTAAATTTCGTTGGAATTTTGAGGACAGATTCCAACATTTTGGAGTCACTTGGCATCCGTCGTCTATCTGACGTCTAATATACTTTCAAATTTAAATCTTTTTATCTAAAACCACTGAACCAATTTAAACCAATTTTGACTGGGATGGTCCTTGGGTGGTTCCCTTTCACAATTGTGTCTGACAGCTCCTTTCAAAATGGTGACCATTTTTAAATATAGAAATTTCTATTATTGTCTATTGCTGCTTTATTATAAATCAAATTTAGCTCCACTTTTAACACCAGCTACATGGCATTGAGTATTTCAACATATCTTCTGTATTTTTCTGTGAATTTTTTTTCAGCCAATTTATACTGATTAGGCATATTGTAAGAAAAAAAATCACATCTGAATCTTCTGCTCTAAAACTTATGCTAAAATGGTCTTTGGTTGACCTACTTTCAAAATTATGCATGACACCCTCATTTTCTATAAACTTTAGAAGTCAAATTGAAAACCAAATGAGCGATAACAAACTCATGGAAGCCTCTAGTTTTAATATAGATTTGTTGATGTTTTTAATGCGTAGGGTATCTGTATATAATATGTTAAGCCCCAAAGATCTCTGTACATCTGACAAAACTCAGTTTAACCTTATTACTGATGAACTTTAAAAAAAAAAACCAATGAAAACATGTCTGATTTTTATCAATGTGTTAGTTGATAATAAAGGCAAAGCTCCAGATAAATCAGCAACATTGTATTATAGTTCACCTGGACGGCATGTTTAGAGTGAGTTGTGTGAAGCTCCAGATAAATCAGCAACATTGTATTATAGTTCACCTGGACGGCATGTTTAGAGTGAGTTGTGTGAAGCTCCAGATAAATCAGTAACATTGTATTATTGTTCACCTGGACGACATGTTTAGAGTGAGTTGTGTGAAGCTCTAGATAAATCAGCAACATTGTATTATAGTTCACCTGGACGGCATGTTTAGAGTGAGTTGTGTGAAGCTCCAGATAAATCAGCAACATTGTATTATAGTTCACCTGGATGGCATGTTTAGAGTGAGTTGTGTGAAGCTCCAGATAAATCAGTAACATTGTATTATAGTTCACCTGGACGGCATGTTTAGAGTGAGTTGTGTGAAGCTCCAGATAAATCAGTAACATTGTATTATAGTTCACCTGGACGGCATGTTTAGAGTGAGTTGTGCGAGATGTTAACAAAGCATGAAGTATTCAACATATGATTTTAATTAGGTTGAACGTATATCTGTCTCAAAGTATTTAAGTCTACATTAATGAACAACTATAGTGTTGTATTGGAGGTCTTGATGCATGGCGAGTAAGCAAGATAATTGACACGACTTTTATCGAATGCTTCCTTTGTGAGCTATTTTTTTTAATTTGATTCTAATTTTTTTAAATCAGTTGTCCATGTTTTTGTTGTTGTTTTTTTAAGTTTTATATCTATCCATAAAACCAATTTAAACAAGGACCACTTAGCCCATCTATCTTTTGTCGTCTGTAAGCAACTGACAGAATACTTTTCAACAAGATGTTGATATCTTCTGAAGAGCTTTGTGAAAGATATAGATGAGATGATTCTTTAAAAATCCTTGATTTAATAGTTTAGTACTCAGAATTGTAAAAAGTCTGAATGCAAACTGCAATCTTGAATGTCGCATATGTGTGGTGAAATATTAACTCCATATGCTTGAGTAGATGGAATATTAATATCAAGATGTAAAAAATGTATAATGGCAAATTTGAAATCGTTTTGACATAGAGTCTGGTAGAAAGTTAACCATTATTGGTGTCAAATTTGAGGTAAATATCCAGAAATGAGGCAGAGGAAGGTGTTTCTGTTGTTTCATTTATCTCAAATTCTTTGATTGAATCTAGTTAGCACAGTGTGGATTATTTATTGACAGAACATTATATCAATATACCACCTGAAAATGAGATAAAAGGCTTTAGATTCTGTAATTTTTTCTATAACAGTTTTTTTTAATAGTTAGTCATTACCTTTATTGTTTGGTACAACTTGGGGAAAAAACAGAAAATGAAAGGAAATTTTCAATATAGCTAAATTTCAACTGAAAAAAGAAAGAAAATAAAATCTCTTCAAAGTGCCAAATGATGATTGTATCATTTCCTGTTGTTGTGTGTACCATATGGTAATGGATAACGTCCATTGTTGTCTTTCTCTTCTTGGAGTGACAGAAAATTAGCATATGTTAACATGTATTACACTTGATGTTGTCCCATTAAAGAATAGTGGCATGATTCTCAGAAAGTATCGTGACATGATTCTCAGAAAGTATCGTGACATGATTCTCAGAAAGTATCGTGACATGATTCTCAGACAGTATCGTGCCATGATTCTCAGAAAGTATCGTGACATGATTCTCAGAAAGTATCGTGACATGATTCTCAAAAAGTATCGTGACATGATTCTCAGGAAGTATCGTGACATGATTCTCAGGAAGTATCGTGACATGATTCTCAGATCTTCATACTTGACTGAGATATTGTCCAAATAAAGCTAGTGTATAAAATCTGTTTAAATCTGTAGGGCTACCAAGCTTTTATATGCACACTGCCCAACATTCACCAAATGCAACAAACATTGTTGCAACTAGACAAAAAATAAATTGTATATTTATATGTTTCCGATACACATCAAAACATTAATTTAGTAGTGTTAGCGTTATGATGTTTAACACCACTTAAACAATATTTCAGTTATATCGTGGCAGTCAGTTTTATAGGTGGAGGACACCGGGGTACACAGAGAAAACCACCAACCTGCTGCAAGTCACTGACAAGCTTTATCACATTATGTTGTATCGAGTACACGTAAACTCATTATATAATTATACTGAAACAGTAAATAAATGACCTCTTTAAAATGATAATTATTGCTGAAACAACAATCTTTACTATGATTATGAAATACAATAGTTACTGACATATTTTCTTCTTCATATTTTTGAAAATCATGTCTTAATTTCCTAATGTTATTGAGGGTGTTTATCAATATTAATGTCTTTCTTTTTTTTTTGAAGATTAATCAAACAAATCCTTTGATGTTTGTTTAGGGTCAGGTTTCCTATCTACCTTTAGATCTTCTGCATCCATATTCCTGTTTGTGGAATTATTAATTTTTTTTCTTGATAAATATGATCAATAAAGTCTTAAGAAGTTTTGCAGAAATTGAGTGTTGTTGTAATGATGAATTAGATTGGCTTCCTTTGTCATAGCAATAAATCAAAGATGATACCTTAATGGGATGCTGTATCTATTCAAACGCACCTTTTTGTTAATTTATAGAAATAAAGATAATAGTTTTAGATTTCAATGATTATCTTCATTGTTCATAAAAGGATATAAAAATAAAAGCACTTTCGCTAATGAAAAATGACAGAAGTAATATTGGTGTTACTGATAAAAGTGTATCTATCTCCTGTGTGTTTCTTCAATACGGTAAAATCTATTTCTGATTTCCATGCTGACAGTTGAGACGAGTGCTGTTTGTATTCAGTTTGAGAAAAGAACTTCAGTTCAATTCACTACTAAGTTTTATAATCAAGTAAATGCTTTGAATTCCAGAAAAAAAGGATAATTTTGATTCCAAGAAAATATTTCCATGGATATAATGGTGAAATTATTTTAACACAAGTCATAGAGTGGAGTCTTTATTAGATTGCTATTGTCCAGCTTGCCCAGAATCTTGTGTATATGACTAGTTATTTATCTGTCAACAGAGGGTTTTCTTGCTTGATATGATATAAATGGTATCATTTTATAATATTGTATGATTGGTTAAGGAGTTATGGCCCTTCTTTAATTTGTTAGTTTTATCTTTGTTATGATTGGTATTTTTTAATGGGAGGAGAGATTTTAATTTTCTCTTGGTTTTAGCTTTAAATGATAATTTGTGGACTAGTACAAGACTAATAGGTTCTTACACGAGTCCCTATTGAAGATCTGGGATTTCTTCCACAAGTGTGAGAAATTGCGTCTTTTCACGAGTGGAGCGTAGCGGAACGAGTGGAAGGACGCTGAATTTCTCTCACGAGTGGAAGAAATCCCAGATCTTCAATAAGGACGAGTGCAAGTACCTGTTTCTTCCGTTTCAACTTAAAAACAAAGCATGTCGATTTCATTCATTCATTCGCATGTCAATGTCATGTTTACTACACAAAATATTACAACGCCACGTGCAATGCAGTAAATACACACTTATTTAAAACGGCATTAAATCTATTATAAACAAATGTATCAGTTAAAATTCAGGTAAAATTGATATTTGAAGCTTTTTTGGATATGCTAAGACAACAATTTATATTACTACAGCAGTCATAGATATTTTTATTGATTATATTCGGCCGATTTGATTGGCTGACAATGCCATGTAAGACAGGGTCACGCGCAGCTGTCTTTATGGCTTGTCTTACATAGCAAACGCATCAAAATGGAAGAAAGGATTTTCTTTCATATGTATTTACTCATAAAGAAATATTGTCTTGCACCAGTGCAGTAGTGTGTATCTTTGGTCACATCCCTAGTATAGTCCATATAGTTGCTTATTTACAAACACTTGCCTGCCTCAAAGGTATTATATACATAAGTAAACATATTAACATGCTACACTTGTAACAAGTCTTGTTTTTGAGGTTGTGGGTATTATTAGCAGGACACTGTACAGTCAAAACCTGTATTAAGAATAAAGAGGTCATTTTTGTTACAGAAAAGGTGTTCTTTTAGGACAGGCAACCAGGTGACCTCTTAAAAGAGATTCAATTTATATGAAATTTTCTATGACAGGACAAGAAAAATGTGACCTTTTAATACAGTTGACTGCTTAATAGAGGTGACCACTTGGGCAGGTTTAGCTGTATACAGTTTGATATTAAACGAACTTGTGAACAATACAAGTTTCTAGA
This sequence comes from Gigantidas platifrons, assembly GCA_002080005.1. Taxonomy (NCBI): domain Eukaryota; kingdom Metazoa; phylum Mollusca; class Bivalvia; order Mytilida; family Modiolidae; genus Gigantidas; species Gigantidas platifrons. The sequence continues at coordinate 1,089,429 of MJUT01034735.1, forward strand.
AGATATTTCCAGAGTCTTCTATGATGCCTACCCTTGACAAACTAATAAATTAATTTTGATTCCAAAAAAGTTCTGCAGATTATCGTTTCACAGTTATGTCCCTTGAAAGTGTAACATCGAGTTTTCAGGGAGCGTATTTCTGGTTTGATTCCTATGGAGTTAATTGTGTTCCTTTTAATTGCAGAATAAGTGCTGTTGTAAGAGAATTTGAGGACACAATGGAAAAGATGATCTTAAACTTCACTGCTTATAAGAAGTTTGAAAGGGTAAGTACATGTGCACCTTTATATGAATTTGTTGTGTAACATCACTGGGGTAAAGCTGATGACCGTAACTGCAATTACGGTCATCCCAAGATGGTGGACATGGAATAGGGTTAGAATCTTTTTTGGCGATTAAATTGTTTCTGTAATGTATTTTAAATGGCACATGCATTGGTACGATAGTAAACTATGAACTTATCACAAGGAAATCACAAATTACGACTTAAAAATGTATATGAAAGAGAAAATCTGATTTTAAAAAATCGCTAAGATGACCGTAACTGAAAACTGAGATGACCGTAATTGCAGTTTTCAGTTACGGTCATCTTAGCGATTTTTTAAAATCGGATTTTCTCTTTCATATACATTTTTAAGTCGTAATTTGTGATTTCCTTGTGAAAAGTTCATAGACTACTAGCGTACTAATGCATGTCTCATTTAAAATACATTATAGAAACAATTTAATCGAGAAAAAAGATTCTTACTTAATTTCATGTCCGCCATCTTGGGATGACCGTAATTTACAGTTACGGTCATCAGCTTTACCTCAGTGAACATGGGATGTTATATAAATAGACAATTTGCACATTTCCAACTATCTAAAATTCTAAAATTATATGTTATACATGAGTTATTTCCCTTTAATGAATGTAAAATGGTCTCCTCTCATGCAAAATTCAATGAAAATTACATATACATGTATTTTTTTCTCTCACATAATCTGTTCAAAATTTTAATGTTGTAACATGTAAATTTCTATTTGCTATAAAATTATCCTCAAATGTTTTTCAAGGTTCAAATACCTGTATCTACAAATGAAAATTGTTTACTCAAATTTGTTTTCCTTTCCATTACTCTTGCTAGACCATGTACCATTTTGCCAGTCGTAAGAGAAATAACTCACATGAAAAAGGTATATAAATGTATAATTTTATAATCAAATCGGTAATTTTCAAAATGTCTATTTATCTTTACTATGTCGTGCAGTTTACAATACATGTTGAATACATTTTTTTGGATAGGTGTCTATCCAAAGGATAGATACTATCCTATGTTACCACAAATAATAACAAAATCACTCAACCGGATGTGACCAACGTTACTCGTTAGTGACCATGCACATGCTGTAGAATCCTTTGCTCAATAGCTAGTATTTCATTCAAATCTTAACAAAACTCTGAAAAATCAACTGCCTTTTTTGTGTGAAGAGTGGATTGCTTGTCTGAATGTTTGAATGGCACGGTCTGAATTTGATTTTGTATCGTAGAGTAGATCAAAGTCCATGGTAGATGTATGAATATGCATTCCATATTTGGAAAGAAAATTATGAATTACTTGTAAAAGTAACCGCTATGTTATATTACAGCAAAGGAACAACATCATGTAGGTGTCATTACTTTATCTAAGAAATTCAGCCAATGTAAAGAATACCAATCGGGCAAAGAAAACAACGATGGTCACATTTTTCAATGCAACGACGTTGACGTAATGTTTGTTTACATGTTCTATTTGAAACACTCGTTTCGATTGGTTGCACTGGAAAGCTTTTAAACCAGCCGTTTTTTGGTTTTTTTTTTTATTGTTTGTAATATGTCAAAATATTTATAAAAAAAAAAAAAAAAAA
>MJUT01034737.1:0-11196 GCA_002080005.1 Gigantidas platifrons
CTTTTGAATGAGTGACCTTAATTGAACCCTTATATTGAGAATATAAATCCAGCCAGTATTACTCGCAGATCATATCGACAATGTATTGGTGTAAGTTTGACGCAGATACACAAATCTATGTCTCGCCTAGCGTCTGCAAATCGTTTGTGTTTTAAAATTCCCTATTTAAAAAAAGCATCAATTATTTCTTCTTCTTCTTCTTCTACCCGTCAGGAGAATACTCTATATTGAGTGTTGACTCTCCGCGCATGTCCCTTCTGTACAATTAAAAGCAAATCGTATACAGTTAAACACGGAATGAACGTATTTACATCTGGGATAGCACTGATGAACCCTAACCCTGCCTGGAACTGGTCAATGGTGCTGGCTTGACGTAGAGTTGGTGGTATGATATTCCAGGTGATGATGGTACGCGGGAAGAAAGAATATCGATATACATCAGCATTTGTATAGTGTTCTGTAGGCTGCATTGCCTCTGATTCTGTTGTCTGATGGTGCGAGAATGTGCTCCCCATGGACATCAACTAAGTTGTTAACTATTTTGTACATGAATGTTGCTCTTGCATTGGCTCTTCGTTGTTCTAGTGACTCCCACTGTAACCTGGGGATCATTGATGTTACTACTCCAGGTTCTCTATCATAAAATTTGTTATATACAAATCTTGCAGCTCTCCTTTGTCCTCTAGTTGGTGTATGTTGTTCCGGGTATAAGGGTCCCATACTGAGCTTGCATATTTAATAGATGGTCATACCAAAGTTGTGTATGCGGCTGCTTTCACTTCTTTTGGGCAGGAATGTATATTGCGCCTTAGGAAACCGATGGTGCGGTTGGCTTTTGCTGATATGTTGTTAATGTGGCTGGCCCAACTTAAGTCTGAGCCAATGTAACTCCAAGGTATTTGCTATCTTTGGTAACCTCTAGTATCATAGTTTCGATTGTCTAACTTTAATTCGTGCTTTTAAACATTCCATTTTAAATTAAGGTTTGTTCTTTCTTTAATATAATCTTTATCAATTTATTTTGTCCATTTTTTGAGTGTATGTTCCAAAGCTAAATCTAGCGGAATAGGTTAAAAGTAAAGAAGTCTGCCCCTTTTTAGGACCTAGCACTGTCCCTTTTCAGGACCTCGCAACATCCGGGATCCCCTTGACGTCTACAAAGGTATGACGTAACGAAAGCATTTCGGGAGTTTCATATTCACAGCAAAACTCCATGAGAGTAGCTGTGTTTTCTTGATCCTCCAAGGTCAAAGTAAGATGTTAGTTAATATTCTAATATATAATTCGTCTCAGTTTTAATATTCTCAGAAAAGCAATAATATATTTTTGAAAATACGACTTTAAACAGAAAAATAACGTATAAATCCAAAAGAAACACGCAAATACGACAATATTGCTCAGCCTGAATGCTCATATCTGAACAATTTTGTCTTAAAGTTGACCTTTACCCTAAATTTTTTTATCTCTGAAATTTTCTGCAGTTTAGTTTTAATGCGATTGTCCGAAAATATTACTCTTTCCACTCTTCAACGTCTGGCCATTGACATCGTCGTTTTTCCCTACACTACGCAACTCGTCTTCTTCTTCTTCTTTTGTTATACAATATACCATCAATTGATTGATGATTACATACTGTTGCATGCGTGGACAAGAATTTTATTTACATACTATAGTATAGCCAAAGTGGAAAATATTTATAATACAAAGTGCTTGAGGAAGATGACGTGATTAAAACTATGTACATGTAAGGTTTATTGTTTAGATGAGTGTACAGAGAACAGCTGGAGTTAGCTGATCTCTGAAGCTATCGATAGATGGGGCCTGAACGAGTGAAGCAGGGAGTTGGTTCCACTGCGGTATTGTATAAGGAAAGAATGAATGCCGGTATGAATCTTTTGATGAGTAGATATACCTGTATGTGAGCTGGTGATTTTTTCTGGTTCTAGAGTCTGCAAATATTAAAGTGTCGGATGGAATAGCAACAAGATGGTATGAGATTTTATACATCATAACTAATCTTGTGCGTAGTCTGCGCTGTGATAGAGTTGGAATGTTTAAGGTGTCAAGCATGTCAGTGACACTACTGGTGTTATGATACCTGTTACAGACATACCGAGCAGCTCGCCGTTGGACCATCTCAATTTTGGATTTGGATTCTGATGTATGAGGGTCCCAAACAGAACAGGAGTATTCGAGTTTGGGCCGGACGAGTGCTTGGTATGCCTGTGTTTTGACTTGTTGATTTGAAGTTTTTAAGTTCCGTTTGAGAAATCCAAGAGTTTTATTGCCTTTAGATGTTATGTCATTTATATGTTTGTCCCATTTGAGGTTTGACTGTACTGTGACACCGAGGTATTTTGCAGAGGTAACTGATTCTAATATGTGGTTATGTAGGATGTATTCGTGTTGAAAAGGTTGTTTCTTTTTGGTGACTGGGAGAACTTGCTAGGTTTACTTCCCGAATTCGCCCCCCCCCTGCATACGCACTTACGATAACTCTGGCTTCGATACAATGGATACACCCACACTGCCACTGCTTTTAGACACGTTTTTTTGTTTTCAGATACTTATTAGACAATGTCAGTGAAGCTTTCCTATCTGCCTTCAAACTGCGAAGAAATTTTCGGCCATAACGATCGTCTAAACTTTTCTTTCTCACCGATTTTTTGGGGTCATTTTCTGTGCAGCCACGGACATCATTAAACACCTGTTCAACTGTTGATTTGGGTATTGTCGGCATACTAGCTATATTAGTCTGTTCGGATTTATGTAAAAAGACGTCATTGGGAAATTTCCAATGTTTAAATTAATTAAAAAATCATTAGAGATGATTATGTATAAAATACGGAAATTCATCATCGTAAGGTGACATATTCTTACAGAATAAAACGGACGGAATTATTGTTTCAATTCTTTTGTTCAGCACTGTATCAATGATGTTAATAGTTAAATCCGTAAAATGAACTATCACAAAATAAATTGTCATTCTTCATTCAACAATTTGCCCAATCCTCCCCTGTCCTTTGCAATGTACTGAGCCTGGCCCATAGACCAACCCACATCCTCCAGCTCTGATGTTATTGTCCTCCCCCGTGTTGTTCTTGGTCTGACTCTTTTTCTCTTGCCAGGTGGTGTCCAGTGTAGGGTAACTTTAGGGATTCTATTGGGTGCCACTCCCAACACATGTCCGAGCAATCTCATCCGTCTTTGCTTTATCTCCCCAACCATATTTTTACATTTCATTTTTTAAGCAGATCTTTGTTATGAGACAAAATAGCAGAAAAAAATGCATCAAAAATGGATGAAAATAAAATTTCTTATATACTTTCCAAAAGGACTGGCCTTGGGAGGTGTGGGGTATAATTGCTGTTCTCTGTAAAACCTGCCGTTTGTTGTTGTGTGTACTTGAACAACCGAGAGTAGGATCTGGTCCCAATTGGGAGCACCTAGTCCAATTGGCTTATGGGTGGTCCTGGGTCCAATGGTTTACAATGTAAAAGTGTAAAGTAGACGATAACGAACGGAACGGGATGTCAACATTTGGTTCAGGTGAGCTAAACATTGACAGGATAAAGTAAACTTAAATACGCCTTACTTGTTAGGAGGCATTGCATGATTAAATGAAAAATAATACTAGTATGTTACCGGTATTTATTTAAGGCACATTTTCTTTAGTAATCCATTATTCCATCTCTCTTTTTGTAGATGTTATTAGCTATCATCAACAACAACTGGAAAAACATCCAACACCAGAAAGTAAAAACAAGGATTAAACAAGACCAGCAAAAGCAGTTATCTATTATGACTGAGGAAAATTACTATGATGTTAAATATATGCTGGATTCTTTTGAATGTATGGTTGATGGAGACTTTTGTACCATCAACAAGAGTAAAGGAGATGATAGCTTGGCTGAGGATGTCAAATGTCTGAAAGATATTAGTTATAATCATGGTTGCAATCAATATAGCACCATAGAAACAATGAATTTAGTGAAATCTAAATTGGAAGACCTAAAAGAATTACAATCCCGTAATATAATTATTAAAGCAATCAAATCAATTAAAGAGAAATTCGGGAAAATATTCTATAAATAGCTCTCCCGAAAATAGCTTGTTAATATTAAGAATAGAACAATGTGTAAATACAATATAAAATGTCAAAACAGAAACTGTTTGATTGACATATGTAATACAGCATAAACATTGCTTGCTTTACACAATGTGCAAACAATATAAAATGTCAGAAAAGAAACTTTGATTGACATATGTATTACATCATAAATATTGTTAATGGACAGAACAATGTGCAACAACATGTGCAAACAATATAGCATGTCAAAACAGAAACTGTTTGATTGACATATGTATTACAGCATAAACATTGTTAATGAACAGAACAATGTGCAGACATAACATGTTAAAACAGAAACTATTTGATTGGCTCATGACATAATTCAGCATAAACATTGTGTGTATGATCTGGAACTACTGTGTACTTTAAGAGCCTGTAATAGTGTATAAATCTTTTTGTTTACAAAATAAAGTCTTGTACAATTAAACAAAATTGTTTTTATTATTTGTATCTGCAATGTTTGAATTACCTTAGTAATGTACATGTATTTATATTAATAGTGCCAACCAAGTCAGTAAAAAGAACATTTCTAAGTTATTGATAATTGTGCCGACTAAGCCAGTACAAAGGACACCTCTAAGTTGTTGATATTTATTACAGTAATTACAGGGATTAATTGTTCAACGCCAAATAGGTAATTTTATATGCCCGTCTCGAGACAGGCCGTATTATGTGATTGGGTATCGTATGGCGGGCGGGCATCCACACAGGTTTCTGCACAATAACTTTAGTTCTGTATATCGGATCATTACCAAACTTAGCCACATGATTCACATGTGGAAGGGGAAGAACCCTATTTATTTTGGGGTCATTAGGTCAAAGGTTAAGGTCACTGCTACTATAAATACAATTTTTGACAACAGGTTCGTTTCCGCATAACTTTAGTTCTGTATATTGGATCTTGACCAATCTTGGCCACATGATTCTCCTGTGGAAGGGGAAGAACCCTATTTATTTTGGGGTCATTAGGTCAAAGGTCAAGGTCACCGTTATTATAAATAGAATGTTTGACAACAGGATCGTTTCTGCATAACTTTCGTTCTGTATGTTGAATCTTGACCAAACTTGGCCACATGATTCCCCTGTGGAAGGGGAAGAACCCTATTTATTTTGGGTTCATTAGGTCAAAGGTCAAGGTCACCATTACTATAAATATAATTTTTGACAACAGGATCGTTTCCGCACAATAACTTTAGCAGTGATTGGGATTACCACGCGCCATAGTCGCATTACCCGACGAAATGGCACATTTCCACATAAAAACGCCGCGTCCTACGCGCGCATTCGTTTTCTGATGAAGTCAGACGTACATTCTACATACAGCCGAACCGTTCTGTCAAGACTGCACGGACATAGTCTCATTGAAAAAATTTTAATCCCAATTACTGTATCTAATTTATAATTTAGTTTTTATTTCAAAATGATCTGTGAAAGTTCAACTGCAAATCAACATCGATATCTGGTACCTTGTGTACATACAATTTTATACCTTTACATACGGAATTCAGGCTTAAATAAATTGTAAACCAGTTTCAAAAACTGATATATCTGATACCCGCAAAGTACAACAACGAGCAACAACGTACTTATAACACTTTCCCGGCGGGAAGTACCGATCAGCATGTCACTTTCCCGTGGTTTTTTTTACTTTCCCCGGGAAACGTGAAATGGGAATTTTCATGCATTGCACAGCGTTTATCATGCATATCAGATGGATTTTTTTGTCCAGATCAAGGTTTAAGCCAAGAATTAAAAAAAGTGTTAAGTTCAAGCTCATATGTCCTTCATCATATTTATTCAAACAGAAGGGTGTGAGTTGTCAGATAGTTTATATATCTCCTCCACCCATGTATTAAAGTTTGTTAAATGTTTTTATTCTACATTATTTTTCACACTGGATTTTGGCACATAGTTCTGTCATTATGGCCCATTCATATCAAAAATGTCCCATTGACAAGGAAGGGAAGGGGGCCATAGTCCCATTGAACTTTTTTTAATCCCAATCACTGCTTTAGTTCTGTATATTGGATCTTTACCAAACTTGGCCACATGATTCCCATGTGGAAGGGGAAGAACCCGATTTATCTTGGGGGTCATTAGGTCAAAGGTCACCATTACTATAAATAGAATTTGACAACAGGATCGTTTCCACACAATAACTTTAGATCTGTATATTATTGGATCTTGACCAAACGTGGCCACATGATTCCCCTGTGGAAGGGGAAAAACCCTATTTATATAGACGGGCGTATTTTGTGATGCACACATTTCTTGTTCATCTATATCATGGGGAGAACAAGTTACATTCATTGAAATAATGATGATGTGGGTGTCCGCTTTGTACATGACCAACATCCTGAATTGTATCTTATAGTGCTAACTCACTCACTGAAACAACAGTCTGTGGGTATAAATGTCGATCGTTCCACTCAAACACATTCTGAGCTCACCAGTGTTTGCTCTATCTCCTTAAAGCAGTGAATACCATTTTTATATTCTTTGGTTTGACCCGAGCATGGCTCGAGCTCACAATCTTCCACTCCTGAGGCAAGCAATTTAACCATTACACCACAACTGTGTTTGGACCATCAATAACCCATTAAGATGAACTGCATAATAATTTGAAATTTAAAATTAAATAACAGGTAGTGCTTCCTTTCATTTTTTATGGAGCCCTCACATGATATGATTTATACAATTAAACAAGTTGGTGAGAAGAGGATTACAATTGGTACCCGAATGCCGAACTTCTGTTGAAAAACATGCCCATCAAACAACGGATCAGACATTGCAAAAAATTGAGGAGATGATAATGATGTCTGCTTTGAACTAGACTAACACCCTTAGTTGTATTCTTATAGTGCAAGTTCACTGAAACAAGTCTGTGAGTAGACATGTCGCTGCATCTAGACACAATATCCTGATTCTGAGCCAAACGATCTTTGCTCTTTCTCCTTAATGCAGCTTGCTTAGCGGAGAAGCAACAACTACCACTTTTATAGTCTTTGGTTTGACATGACCAGGGCTTGTTTCCATGATCTACCACATGCGAGGTGTGTATGCTAACAAATATATCATCGATGCAGATTGTTGAGGGGTAATAAATTAAAGACTGCTGACAATGGAAAGATAAAATGTCTTGCTGAAATATTACTTGCATATTTTATTTAGAGAGTATTTCTGTAAGTATTTCTTTGTAATTACTAAGTCATGGACCATAAATAATGTCCACTCATCAACAAGGCAATGTGAGCTAAGTCATGGACAGGATTCTAATAGGAATAACATCTATGAATTGATAAACATACTTATAAAAATATTTTATTTTAATATTGTTGAATTTCAAATATTGCACAAATGTCCATACATACAACTTCAATCAATACCAAGTATAATATCTTCCACATCTTGACAAATTCATTGTAAAGTTCCATATTTTATCATATAATGCATTCATAAAGTATATTTATTACCAGATTTACATTCAAGACTGTTTCTGGTGTGTCAGTTGACAACATCTTAGCTGGTTGTATGATAAATGTGTTGTCATAAATCTTTAAATCGTGGTATAACAGGTAGTATGAGATTACCAAAGGATGAATCTTGTGTGATGAAATATCCAAATGAATTTGCACTGGCATGCTGTAAAAGAAATAAAATATACACGGTCAAATTAAATAACCGAAACAACATCAAATTAAATAATCAACACAAGGTCAAATTAAATAACCATCAAAAGGTCAAATTAAATAACCAACAGGGTCAAATTGGATAACCAATACAAGGTCAAATAAAATACTAGTAACCAATACAAGGTTAAATTAAATAACCAAACACAAGGTCAAACTAAATAACCAACAACCAATACAAGGTCATATTAAATAAGCGACTAACCAAACACATGGTCAAATAAAATTAACCAACACAAGGTCAAATTAAACTAGAACTGTCCGCATAGCGGGACTAATACCCCCCGCTTCACTCTGACTGTGTCCAAGATTATTGAAAACTAAGTCTACACGGAAAATATATNCAAATTCAACAAAAATAAAAACATCCAAAAATAAAAACTGTAAGAGGAGTTGCACGGACAAACCATGTACCCTTTCAGCCAAATTCACAAATAAAAAAAATATAACTATGTTCAACAATCTATATTTTTTGGTAAAATTCATGAAAATCAAAATCCTTACAACATGCACATCTTTGATATGAGTACAAATATTCTGCAATGTAAAAACTTCTTAACTTACAAACTGTAGGAGGAGTTGCGCAGACAAATTACCATGTACCCTTTTTGCCATATTCACACAAAAATGGCTAAGTTCAACAATCTATATTTTTAGTAAAAATGCCCAAAAATCAAAATCCTTACCACATGCACATCTTTGATATATGTACAAACAATCTACAATATAAAAACTTCCTAGCGTAAAAACTGTAGGAGGAGTTGCGCGGACAAACCATGTACCCTTTTAGCCAAATTCACCAAAAAAAGACTAAGTTCAGCAATCTATATTTTTGGTAAAAATTCATGAAAATCAAAATCCTTACCACATGCCACATCTTTGATGTATGCACAAACGATCTGCAATATAAAAACTTCCTAGCGTAAAAACTTTAGGAGGAGTTGCGCGGACAAACCATGTACCCTTTTTGCCAAATTCACCAAAAAATGACTAAGTTCAACAATCTATACTTTTGGTAAAAATGCACAAAAATCAAAATCCTTACCACATGCACATCTTTGATATATGTACAAATGATCTGCAAAATAAAAACTTCCTAGCGTAAAAACTTTAGGAGTTGCACGGACAAACCATGTACCCTCTATGCGAACAGACAGATGGACAGACGGACAGACAGACAGGGTGAAACCTATATACCCCCCAAAACTTTGTTTGCGGGGGGTATAATAACCAATACAAGGTCAAATTGGATAACCAACACATGGTCAAATTAGATTACTAACACAAGGTCAAATTAGATAACCAACAACCAATACAAGGTCATATTAAATAACTGACTAACCAAACACAAGGTCAAATAAAATTAACCAACACAAGGTCAAATTAAATAACCAATACAAGGTCAAATTGGATAACCAACACATGGTCAAATTAGATTACCAACACAAGGCCAAATTAAATTACCAATACAAGGTCAAATTAGATAACCAACACAAGGTCAAATTAAATAACCAATACAAGGTCAAATTAGATAACCAACACACGGTCAAATTAAATAAACATCAAAAGGTCAAATTGGATAACCAACACAAGGTCAAATTAGATAACCAACACAAGGTCAAATTAAAAAAACATCAAAAGGTCAAATTGGATAACCAACACAAGGTCAAATTAGATAACCAATATAAGGTCAAATTAAATTACCAACACAAGGTCAAATTAAATAACCAATACAAGGTCAAATTAGATAACCAACACAAAGTAAAATTAAATAAACATCAAAAGGTCAAATTGGATAACCAACACAAGGTCAAATTAGATAACCAATATAAGGTCAAATTAAAAAACTAACACACTATAAATACATAAGTGATCAAAATTAAGTGTGTGAAATTAAATTTTGTGGTATCATAGACCAATCTCTATTTTACATAGACCTCACTACATTATATACGAAATTTTGAAAATTTGACATAGACTAGCTTGATTTTACATAGACAATGTCTATAGTTCTACTGCTAACTTCACACACTGAAAATTAATATGATGGTTAATAATATACAAAATCCAAACAACACAAACCACAAACTTCTAAACAGAAATGACATTTGCAGAAACAAATGGAAATACAGGTCCTGGCTTAGTACAGGAATAAAAATGTGGCAGGGTTAAATCTGTTAATGGAATCCCAAAATTTCACTCTTCATATCTGGATTTCCATCAGATATATAGAGAAATCTAGATATACAGAAGCCAAAAACAATAAACAAAAAAAAGCTGTACAGATTCTCTTAAACTAAAAAAAACAACACTTTTACTTGTAAAGTCTGTAAATATAAACATGGACTTTACAAAACACAATTTTTCTTTTAAAGTATCAAAATTGGGCAAGTGGTTTCAATAAGAACATAAATATCTAATTTCGTGTGTTTCTGGGATCATCTTCTTATGGGGATGTTCATAATCAAAAGATTGGAAGCTAAAATAACTTAAAAAGAGAAAATAAAATATGATGAGCTGATTACAGACTGATGTGATGTATTGCCTTGTCTTTTATCTGATGAACTAAATTTCAGTAATAACTGTATTGTAGTTGAAGAGTTGCCCACATCAATTTGATGGTTGCAATATCCGTTTTACTTGGCGACATACAATACAATACTTTTATTAATATTCTTATGCATGACAAAAAATATTTCAATTAAGAAAGGATCTAAAAATTGCAAAAACTAAAATGCAACGAAATATTGTTGATAAATTTGGCAGAATGCCAACACTGGATGTCATTTCACAAACAAGTAATTTTCAATTTCTGATAAAATCTTACACAAATTGATTTTAAAGGTAAGCAATGTTTTTATTTTCTATCATATTGTATTAATTGACCTACGAAAATTACAAGGATTCAATATGGCCGCCATTGTTACAACATGTAAATTGTAGATTTGACTGCCAACATAACATTGGCCAATGAAAAACGTGCTATATAATAATTGCATTCGAATTACAAAATGGTAGATCTTTGAAGAAAAGGTTGACAAAACTGAATGCCAACATACTATCATGTTCAGTTTGGCTTGATTCTTAATTACAAGACAAAAGTCATCATAGTCATACTGTACATACCTGTCAAGCTGTTCTCTGTGCTGGCATTATAGTCATACCTGTACATACCTGTAACGATGTTCTCTGTGCTGGTATTATTGTCATACCTGTACATACCTGTAAAGCTGTTCTCTGTGCTGGTAGTATAGTCATACCTGTAAAGCTGTTCTCTGTGCTGGTATTATAGTCATACCTGTAAAGCTGTTCTCTGTGCTGATATTATAGTCATACCTGTACAAAGCTGTTCTCTGTGCTGATATTATAGTCATA
>MJUT01034740.1:8330-19302 GCA_002080005.1 Gigantidas platifrons
ACAAGGGGCCGTCATGGTAGTGATCGTATGGTACCTGTGTAATCAGTGTCTATCACCACTAAATAACAAGGGGCTGTCATGGTCGTGATCATATGGTTCCTGTGTAATCAGTGTCTATCACCACTAAATAACAAGGGGTCGTCATGGTGGTGATCGTATGGTACCTGTGTAATCAGTGTCTATCACCACTAAATAACGAGGGGTCGTCATGGTAGTGATCGTATGGTACCTGTGTAATCAGTGTCTATCACCACTAAATAACAAGGGGTCGTCATGGTAGTGATCGTATGGTACCTGTGTAATCAGTGTCTATCACCACTAAATAACAAGGGGCCATCATGGTAGTGATCGTATGGTACCTGTGTAATCAGTGTCTATCACCACTAAATAACAAGTGGTCGTCATGGTCGTGATCGTATGGTACCTGTGTAATCAGTGTCTATCACCACTAAATAAGAAGGGGCCGTCATGGTCGTGATCGCATCGTACCTGTGTAATCAGTGTCTATCATCACTAAAGATGTGAGTTTGAACCCCGTTCACGGGGAGGTGCACTCGATGCAGCATTGTGTGATAAAGCTTGTCAGTGACTTGTGGCAGGTCGGTGGTTTTCTCCAGGTATGCCGGTTTCCTCCAAACTGACCGCCATGAGATAACTGAAATATTGTTGAACGTGGTGTTAAACACAACAAAGCAACCTTATATAGATTGTGAACATCTTTAGATTTAGATTTTTGGTGTCTAACAAATTCTTCTAACAATATTTTTGCTATATCATGACTGTCAGCAGTTATAAATGAAGGAACTGGGTTACTGGAAGAAAAACAACCGACAACCCGATCACATAATGCTGTAATAAGTACACATCACCATTAACAGGAATTAAACTAACCAACTTCTACTGTGGTTTATGGTTAAGTGTTGTGTAATGCCATTTTACATATTATTTCAGTTATATTGTTGCAATCAATTTTATTGGAGAAGGAGAAAACCATCTACCTGCCACACATCACTGATAAACTTGATCACATAGTGTTAAATCAAGTGCATCTTGCCATGATGGGCAATCAAACTGATGAACTTTAACAGTAATATGGGTATTGTAGAAGGGCATGGCCTTACAGGAGGGGACTACTGTAAAACTAATACTATATCAGGGGGGCAAAAACACAAAAGAATGACAAATTTCTTACTGTGACATTCATGCTTACATTATGTCGTCATTACGTAATCATGTTATGTTGTCATAATCATAAATTTTTATGATCAATAACCATTAAAACAAAAAACAAATTTATAGACATAATATTTCATAGACATCTGATCAACAATTTACAAAACCTTAACCTTCAAATTTTCACAACAATTCTAATTGCCATGGCAATAAAAATAATACCAATAAAATCATTCCAACAATATCAATAAAATTTTGCATACTTATATAGAATTCCTTTGAAGTGCTGTAAGCTCTTTGTCTTATTAGAAGTTAATTAAATATGTTTTTGACAGATATTCCACATGGTATATATTATATATAAGATAGTTCATCATCTATAGATGTTAGATCTTACAGTTATCTTTACCATGCTCTGGTAAACCAACAAATATATGACAGAAACGATGTGTAATGTGTAACAAAAATTACACATAAGATAATACTAAAACTGAATGACTTTTATTTCATTACACATTCTATGATTCTTAACCCAATGATAATTTTAATAACTAATCAGTTGTGTTTTTCAGAGTTTTCTGCAAATCCATAAAACAGCTTTCTTTAATGAAATTTGTTTAAATGATAAATCGAAACATATTGAACATTTCATATTACTGCTCCAATCTGACCTTTGAACTGTCATTATTATTTTGACATTGAATATTAAGACTTTTAACTGAAATGTATTTAGTACAACCGATTGGCTGTTCGCTTTGTCATGCTGTTGTGACCATCTTAGATTTATGAAAACACAAAATTAAAATTTGGTAAGGGTTCATCAAATGATTACTCATGTACAGTTTCTTGAATATGCCACTGTAGCACAATTTAGTGTTAAGTTTTATATCAAGAAACACTATTTCTGATCCTACCTTTAAAGAATGGCCAATCTTTGTTAATGATACCTAACATTGTCATCCATTGATCATGGTCCTCTACCTCTCTCCTTACAGCCTACAATAGACAGGTTAGATAAACAGGTGTAAATACCTTAGCCTACAATAGACAGGTCACATAAACAGATGTAAACGTCTTAGCCTACAATAGACAGGTTAGATAAAAAGGTGTAAATGTCTTAGCCTACAATAGACAGGTTAGATAAACAGGTGTAAATGTCTTAGCCTACAATAGACATGTTACATAAACAGGGGTAAATGTCTTAGCCTACAATAGACAGGTTACATAAGCAGGTGTAAATGTCTTAGCCTACAATAGACAGGTTACATCAACAGGTGTAAATATCTAGACCTATAATAGACAGGTTACATAACCAGGTGCCATCTGCTTAGCCTACAATAGACAGGTTATATCTACAGGTGTAAATGTCTACAACTCCAATAATATATCAGTTATATCATTCGACAGTTTTGCTTTTGTTTTTTTTTTGTTGGCGAAAATCATGTGTAGCTGAAGAATTTGTCATGGTGTGAATTACATATCTGGCTGACATTTACACTTCAAAGTGAATGAGTAGACAAACATGTTTTATCAATGTGTCATTTCACAGAAACGGACCTAATCATGAAAACTTATCCTTACATAATAAAGTTCTGATGACGTACATTTCAAGAGGTCAAGTTCAGATGACGTACATTTCAAGAGGTCAAGTTCAGATGACATACATTTCAAGAGGTCAAGTTCAGATGATGTACATTTCAAGAGGTGAAGTTCAGATGACGTACATTCCAAGAAGTCTTAACCTGTTAATATTAACCTGCTAATGATCCATCAAAGCAACATTTATACCATGTAGAATTTCCCATCATTTGTCTTATTTCTATAAATTTTTTCTGTCAGAATGCACATTGGGCCCTTGCACCCATCTTTGATTTTGGATGCACAACTAAATACAAAACAAGATCAACTGTGAGCTAATGTTCACTTATGATATCCCCGCATATATGTTCAAAGTGTATAAAAACCAACTAAGTCGGTAAACAGGAAGTAGGAATCAGACGGGTCCAAAAACGCTTCCCACAATATGGCATACCTATATGAAGCTTATGACCAAATATCAGATTTCTGCTATCAATAGTTGTTGAGAAAAATGCGACGAAAAATATCTTGGACGGATGGAAGGACAAATGGACGGACAGAGGTAAAACAGTATACCCCCCTCCGGTGGAGCGGTGGCTATAATAATCCAAACAACACTCTTGACAAATTTGGTTGCATTTGACCCATTAATGTCAGAGAAGGAAGATCTAAATACGGGAAGATTACTGACAACTATGATTACAGGTGCAAATGAATGACAATAATCCACATGACTCTTGGTCAGGTGAGCTAAAAATAGACAAGTGTTTATTTCTAAGATTCTGCTAACAGCCAGTAACATTGAATTTGACAATGACAGTCAAACCTGTATATAGAGGGACAAAGAAAAAATGGCCTTATAAAACAGGTGACCTCTTAAAAGAGGTTAAATTCATATGAAACTTTCTATGACAGGAGAAGAAAAATGTGACCTTTTAATAGAGGTGACTGCTTAATAGAGGTGACCACATTGGCAGGTTTGACAATTAGATTCAAGCCAACAAACCTTGACTGTACTGTTCTGTGATGTCAACTCATACACTAGAATGGTCTCTGATTCTATTGGCTGTACAACATACAAGTTGTTCCGACAGTCATCACAACAGATATCCCAGGGTTCCCTGTTTACAGTTACAATGTCACATAATTCACAGTTTGGTACTCCTTCTGTGATAGTTACTTTATATATGTAAATTTGACTAGAACTGAAATAGAAAAATAAAACAACTTACTTTCAAAATAAAGAAGAACTATTTATAAATAATGCAATCGATGAAATTTATAGGAAAGTATTTTAAGGACTAGTTAATTAACAGATATAGCAAAACCTTTTACAGCAATTACCAACATGTTTTACTATACAATAGTCTCCCTATTATAAACAGGCCTTTCAATAAGGGGTGGTACCAGGTACTTTTACCTGCCTAAAATGGTATTTGGTTTTAAAGAGTGTTGAATAAGATATTCATTCAAATTGTTCAAATTTTAATACAAAGTACCATCTGTAAATAGTGAAGTACTGGTAGACTTGAAAAATATTGAAAGCCCTGTATGAAATGATAACTTCTTCTGCAATGAAAAATTTGCCTTATAAGAGGGGTATCCTCTCTTGAGAGGGACAATTTAGTAGTATTTTACTATCTCAGTGCATCTGAAATCTGGTCTGATAAGAGTGGTGGTCATTGGTGGGAGTGGCCTTATAAGAGTGGTGGCCATTGGTGTGAGTGGCCTTATAAGAGTGGTGGCCTTTAGTGGGAGGGGCCTTATAACAGTGGTGGCCTTTAGTGGGAGGGGCCTTATAACAGTGGTGGCCATTGGTGGGAGGGGCCTTATAACAGTGGTGGCGTTTAGTGGGAGGGGCCTTATAAGAGTGGTGGCTTTTAGTGGGAGGGGCCTTATAAGAGTGGTGGCCTTTAGTAGGAGGGGCCTTATAAGAGTGGTGGCCTTTGGTGTGAGGGGCCTGATAAAGAGTGGTGGCCTTTAGTGGGAGTGGCCTTATAAGAGTGGTGGCCTTTAGTGGGAGGGGCCTTATAAGAGTGGTGGCCTTTAGTGGGGGTGTCCTTATAAGAGTGGTGGCCTTTAGTGGGAGGGGTCTTATAAGAGTGGTGGCCTTTAGTGGGAGGGGCCTTATAGGAGGGGTGGCCTTTAATGGGAGGGGCCTTATAAGAGGGGGATTATTGTACATGTAATCTGACTAGTACTTCATAGCAGATAGTCAGTGTAATAAACAGCCCTTATACAGTTACTTTTGTTTATGTTAGATACTAATTATGAATATATAGAATAGAATTATATATTGAAATAAAATCAGTTTTTTTAAATTTTCGTACCTTATACAATCGGGACTGTCGTGGTCGTGATCGTATGGCAGTTGCATTAACAACTACCTATGAAATCAGTACTTATCACCACTGACGTTGTGAGTTCGAATCCCACTCAGGCGATACAACATTATGTGATAAAGTTTGTCAGTGGTTCTCTCCAGGTCCATCGGCTTCCTCCACCAATAAAACTGGCTGCCACGATATAACTGAAATATTGTTGAAAGTGGCGGTAAACACCATAAAACAATCTTATACAATCAGATCTAGAGCCTGGGCCTTCTCAATCATCAAGTTATTAGTTGTCTGAACAGTGACCTATTCCATCAGGTGATCATATATGTACAGTATTGGTTCAATATTTTACGAGAAGAAGATTTTTTCTTTATATGTCTTTTGTTTTTCAGTAAAACATAAACATGGTGTGGTAAAATGTTAACAACAATCTACATATTATTTTTATATGCTGCAGTTATAACCTTCAATATCTTTATTTATTTTGATATGTTAAATAAATTTGCACACTATACAACCAGGCAAATAAACTCACCAATATATTGTACTCAGGAAAAGACTTCATAAGTTTGTATAACTTTTATCTAATCCATTTTGTAACTTATAACTTAAACTAATGGCTGTCGTGGGTGTGATCGCATGATAGTTGGATTTACAACTATCTATGCAATCAGTGCCTATCACCACTAACATTGTGAGTTTGGACCCGCTCATGTAGAGGTGTACTTGATACAACATTATGTGATAAAGTTTGTCAGTGACTTGCGTCAGGTCCAGGTACTCTGTTTTCCTCCACCAATAAAACTGACCACCATGATATAACTGACCACCATGATATAACTGAAATATTGCTAAAAAAAAAAGGTGGAGTCAAACACTATAAACCAACCAACTATAACTTAAACTTATAAACCAACCAACTATAACTTAAACTTATAAAACTCACTTATAAAAACAAACACACAGTACATTTAATTTGCTGAGGAATGTACACTTCTTAACAGAAAAATCTTCACAAACATCAGCACTACTTTCTGTTGGAGGTTGACATGTATCATGTGGTTGTGAACTGTCTCCACTGCTGTTACTTTTGCCAAGGAAACTCTTATCTGCTGTTTTGCAATCAACTTCACAAAGAGCATCGCCATTCAAATTCCATACTATTATCTTGCCATCCTGAAAAAAAAACCACACAGTAAATCATAAAATCAAACACACAAACTACCACATTGTTAGAATACATTGTAGTTCTAAAAATACCACACTGTTAGAATACATTGTAGTTCTAAAAATACCACACTGTTAGAATACATTGTAGTTCTAAAATGCAATGGAAATATCATTAAAAAATCAATACCTCTAAAAATCAGTAATATAGGAGACCCATCATAGATTTGACAAGGTGAAGTCTGTTACATATGCTATATCAAGGTGCTTTTCAACAAATCGCAACTATTAATTACAGGTCGAAACCAGACTGTTTGAAGTCATACACAGAGCAAGCAATCCCCCTTTTTTTTAAAGGAAATTAATTTTCAAGATTATTTTATCCAAAGTGATCTTCTTCTCATAAAAACTGTCACAATAACAGCAAACCATTCCAGACTTAATATTTCATACTGATTAGTTGTACAAAAAATGTAGTAAGGTCATGTCAAAGAGATCTTAATTTTAGCATCTCCCACAAATTCTAATAGAGTATATATAAACTTTAAATAGAGTCTCAACTGACCCTGTTGATATCGTCTAGTTATTCGCGTAAAGCTTTTTACTTATGTTCTAATTGGGTACTATAACTAGAGGCTCCCAGGAGCCTGTATAGCTCACCTGGGTATAACATCAGTCAATAAAACTTGATAAAAAAATAACAAATGTAGCCCTCGTCATTGCAGACCCCCTCTCCAAAATAATTTGGGCAGGGGTTCCCCCTTTAATGTATGCTATCAACATTGCTGTAAAAACATAAATGTCAATGACTCTCAAAATTTAGGTTTTACTACTTCACATTTTGTAATAGAGTTGCTTCCCTTTGATTATTTGAGTAACCAAAAGCAGTGAAAGTCAACAAAAAAATGCATTTCAAGACA
Organism: Gigantidas platifrons; assembly: GCA_002080005.1. Taxonomy (NCBI): domain Eukaryota; kingdom Metazoa; phylum Mollusca; class Bivalvia; order Mytilida; family Modiolidae; genus Gigantidas; species Gigantidas platifrons. Next base: position 15,505 of record MJUT01034740.1, read on the forward strand.
AATAACTCTTCACACAGTTGTCGGACATTTTCAACTGTGGAACCTTTTTGTTGATCTTGACATGCTGAACATTTTTGCAGCTTAAACTTGACATCTATCTCTTATAGTTTTTGAAATAAAGGATGAAAAGTATTAAAATTTTGAAAATTTGATGAAAAAAGGGCAATAACTCCAAAATAGGTAATGGGATTTACTTCAAAATTGCAGGGTATGTAGATCTTGACATGTTGCACATTTTTGCAATTTAAACTTAACCTTTATCTCTTATAGTTTTTGAAATATAAGACGAAAAGTATTAAAATTTTAAAAATTTGATGAAAAAAGGGCAATAACTCCAAGATGGTGATCAGATTTACTTCACAATTGCAGGGTAGGTAGATCATGACATGCTGAACATGTTTGCAGTTTAAACTTATTATCTATCTTCTCTTATAGTTTTTGAAATAAAGGATGAAAAGAATTAAAATTTTGAAAATTTGACGGAAAAAGGGCAATATTGCAGGGTATGTAGATCTTAACATGCTGCATATTTTAACCTTTATCTCTTATAGTTTTTGAAATATAAGACGAAAAGTATTAAAATTTTAAAAATTTGATAAAAAAGGGCAATAACTCCAAAATGGGTTATCAGATTTACTTCAAAATTGCAGCGTAGATAGATCTTGACATGCTGAACATATCTGTAGTTAAACTTAACATCTAACATATATGTAGTTAAACTTAACATCTATCTCTTATAATTTTTGAAATAAAGGATGAAAAGAACAAAATATGCCTTATTTGCATAATCGGTATAAATCTGCTGAAAGAAAAATTTCACAGAAAAACCTGGAATATATGTTAAACTACTCATTGCCATGTAGCTGCAGTTAAAATTTGAGCTCATTTTGACTTGTACTAAAGCAGCAATGGACAATTTAAATTTAATTCCCCCCTTTTTTCTATTTTTAGCTTGGCGGCCATCTTGGTTTGAAGTCTGGATCACCAGACACAATTTTGGAAGGGGGCCATCCAAGGACCATTACACCAAAGTTTGGTTGCAATTGGTCCAGTAGTTTCTAAGGAGAAGATTAAAATGTGAAATGTTGACGGACGGACGACAGTCGACGGACGAAAAGTGATGGCAATAGCTCACCTGACCCTTTGGGTCAGGTGAGCTAAAAAAGTATATATCAAATTTAGTGTGCATGATGCATTTCAGTAAGAACCTCCATCAGGTACACTCAAAGTCAACACATTAGAAAGACAAATAAATAAACAGTAAGAACCTCCATCAGGTACGCTCAAAGTCAACACAGAAAGACAAATAAATAAACAGTAAGAACCTCCATCAGGTACGCTCAAAGTCAACACAGAAAGACAAATAAATAAACAGTAAGAACCTCCATCAGGTACGCTCAAAGTCAACACAGAAAGACAAATAAATAAACAGTAAGAACCTCCATCAGGTACGCTCAAAGTCAACACAGAAAGACAAATAAATAAACAGTCTTTGGGAGCAAGAAAACAAAAGATCATAACATGGATGGACAAAATCAGCTGAGGTCACCTATGTCTGAGGGAACAGAGACATAGTTTTAACAATGTTTTCTCCCATTATTACCGCGTTTAACTCCGCTGAACCAGTGGTGGAAAAATCTGTAATCCTCTAGAGGATTAAAATGTTTCGTGCCTTTCTGCGCATTACTTTCAAACGCATTAATTTCAAATTTTGAAATAAAGTTTGTGTTAAATAATGGGAGAAACAAATTCTCCTTCAGTTGCCCATGTGGGTTACATATTTCTCCACTCTCGAGAGTTAAATTTAAAATGTTAACCACTCGTCTGACGGCTTGTGGTTAAAATTTTTTAATTTAACTCTCTTGAGTGGAGAAATATCGTAACCCATAGGCAGCTGAAGGAGAATCTATATTTATCCCGCTGGTGAGCTACAAAATCTAGGTATAGAATATTTTATTTTTAATAATGAATGTATATTTAATTATTTGATCCTAAGAGAAAACGCAAATGCAGTTCAAATGACTAATGTTAGTGATTTCATTTCAAATTCAAGATTTGTACAAAATAAGATTTTCCTATGATATAAAAACCAAATTGTAAATTAAATTATCTTGATATTTTAATACAATTGACACATTCTATTAACACCTCTGTGTGTTGTCAGAGACTCTTTCTTGTTCTAATTTGTAATTGTGTAACAACAAATATCTACAAGCTGACATCAATTAAATGGTTTGAAAATTGATGTCTGTGGGGGGAGAAAAAAAAAATGACAACCCTACTGAGTTCAGAAAGATATTTTAATGGTTTATCCAAGTCAAAATTGTTCTCAAGCTTCAGTATAAAATCATTACTATATTTAAACCGCTAATGGGTGAACAATGACATTTCATACAAATGGTCATCCCAGTATCATAAACACCACTTTCCAAAATATTCCTGTTATATCTTAGCGGTCAGTTATATTTTGGTGTACTCAAAAAACAAAAAAAAACTTTACTGGAGAGCATGTTTTACCACTGAAAAATGCAATGTCCCCGATGGGATTCGATCCCGGGACCTCTCGCATTGCAAACCACCGCTCTACCAACTGAGCTAAAGGAGATCTCCACTAACGCAGTTAGCAGAGGTGGTTATGAACCTACTACGGTTCCTATAACCTTAGGTGTGGGGAGCGTCCCCGTTACACTCCCCCCACCTCAAGAGTCATCATACCTTGATGAAGATATCTCAAATATCAACATTCAATCCGACCAGTTTTCCTGTTCTGATCAACGTGGGTTATTTAGTTGGGCGCCAATGTAACAGTAGAGCATGTTTTATCACTGAAAAATGCAATGTCCCCGATGGGATTCGATCCCGGGACCTCTCGCATTGCAAGCCACCGCTCTACCAACTGAGCTAAAGGAGATCTCCACTAACGCAGTTAGCAGAGGTGGTTATGAACCTACTACAGTTCCTATAACCTTAGGTGTGGGGAGCGTCCCCGTTACACTGGAAATAGTCACTGATTGCAAAGGTAAAAAAAAAGGAAAATAAAAAAATAAAATAAAAAGATAAAAAGAAGGTGAAATAAATGTGGTTTTCTGAATATTCTGTTATTCAATGTAACACATGACTGTTTAATGTAGATACAACATTTATACTTTATATGATTTGATTTAATGTGTTTAACGCCACTTTCAGCAATATCGCGGCGACCAGTTTTAATGGTGGAAGAAGCCGGAGTACCCGGAGAGAACCACCGATCATGGGCAAGTAACTGGTAAACTTTATCATTTGCGGCTGCGAGTCAAGTGCACCTTTTTTTGTAATTTACAAAGCCGGGCGCGAACCCATTCCGTATTGGTGACAGGCTTGTATGAGCTGTTAGATCCAACTCATTGAGCCACCCGGCCCCTTATATTTTATATACATGTAGATATAAAGTCAAACCTGCCTTAAAGGACACTTCACTTCTATATAACAAATCACAGTCTATAAAGGGAAGCCTCATTTCCCCCATCAATGACTAGTAGATATAATTTTAACCTGTATATAAAGGACAACTGCTCATAAAGACCACATTTTCAGGTTCCTTTGTGTGGCCTTAATATACAGGTTTAACTGTACATATCATGGTTGATTTGTTTTGTGAGAAAGGATATGTCAGAGCAAAGGCAAAGTCTGAGATGTGAGCAGAGCAAAGGTAAAGTCTGAGATGTGAGCAGATCAAAGGTAAAGTCTGAGATGTGAGCAGATCAAAGGTAAAGTCTGAGATGTGAGCAGAGCAAAGGTAAAGTCTGAGATGTGAGCAGA
>MJUT01034740.1:95066-133177 GCA_002080005.1 Gigantidas platifrons
TATATCACATCATTAGGACCTGTGGTACTATATCATATATCACATCATTAGGACCTGTGGTACTATATCATATATCACATCATTTGTACTATATCATATATCACATCATTTGGACCTGTGGTACTATATCATATATCACATCATTTGTACTATATCATATATCACATCATTTGGACCTGTGGTACTATATCATATATCACATCATTAGGACCTGTGGTACTATATCATATATCACATCATGTGGTTTTGTAGAATATTTCACCAACATCATTTCTACAAAGCTTGTTCTCAATTTACACAGTATATATGATAGACTCAATTCAGCATCTGGACTCGAATCGGTGTCCACTCCTCAAAATGGAATCAACTGACGTCATAATCTCAAATCATGATTCGGTTTAAGGATATTCTCAAATCGACATCCTTTCCAAATTCTCAGATCTAAGGCAGATTATTGGTTAGGGTTAGGGCTAAGGCATATGTCAGTAACGTCATTGGATGTCGATATGGCCAAGATTTCAAAACTTGAGAATTGAAAAAAGACATAGATTTGATAATTGGACGCCAATTTGAGAATTTGACAAAAAGACATAGATCTGAGGTACAGATGTCTGTGACGTAGAAATTGGACATGGATTTGAGGATTGGACATTGATTACAGGCTAGACATTGATCCGAGTCTTTCATAGATTTCAGAGATGATTGAAATGTGAAATATTAAAAACGATTGACAATGGGAAACATATACAAAGTAGTCAGGTGAGCTAAAATAACTGCCAAACATTTAATATGGCACCACTATAATAACTAACTGTTTGTGTTCTTTCTAAATATGGTCTTAATATATTGGGGCAACTTAAGCTTCAAACTTACAAATATAGAAATGTAAAGGTTGCATGTGTATATGACTGTTAGAAATGGTGTGTATACCATACCTTGGCTTCAGAGGAGAAGATTAAAATGTGAAAAACTAATAATAGATGGACAAGATAAGATAAGTTTGATTTATATTCAACATGTTAAAATAACAACACAAACTCTAGTGAACTATTGACAATAATTGATTACACAAAGTTTTTGGTAAGTGGTCTTATAAATGGAAAGACTAGGATATCCACTAGATGATATAATCACACTTATAGACTGTTGAGTCTGATCTGTTTAATACAGAAGTCCCCCTCTTATAAGGCCACTCCCACTAAAGGTCGGGGGCCAGAGTGGCTCAACGAGTTAGGTAATTGGATTACCTAACAACTCATACAAGCCTATCAGCAATACGAAATTGGTTCACTCCAGGCTTTGTAAATTACAAAAAAGGTGCACTCGACTCACAGCCGCAAGTGATAAATTTAACCAGTTGCTTGCCCATGGTCGGTGGTTCTCTCCGGGTACTCTGCCTTCCTTCATCACTAAAACTGGTCGCCATGATATAGTTGAAATATTGTTGAAAGTGGGCGTTAAATAAGTTAAAACAGCTAAAATCAAATCAAATAAAACCACTAAAGGTCACACCTCTTATTATTCCACTCCCACTCCCACTAAAGGTCACCCCTCTTATTAGGCCACTCCCACTAAAGGTCACCCCTCTTATTAGGCCACTCCCACTAAAGGTCACCCCAGACTTCAGATGCACTGAGATAATAATATACCGTTAAATTGACCTCCCTCAAGGGAGACCACTCCTCTTATAATGCCACTTTTTCATTGCAGAGGAGGACAATCTTATAAGAGGTGGGCTACAGTAGTCAAATTCATACAACAGTTAGAATTGTTAAAAGGTCAAATTTATTGAGGGTAATATCAACATTTTATACAAAATGATAAAAATATGAGATTAGGAAATATGGTGATTAACGTCACTGTCAACAATATTTCAACTATATCATGGTGGTCAGTTTTATTGATGGAGGAAACTGGATTGCACAGAGAAAACCACCAACCTGTCGCAAGTCACTGACAAACTTTATCACATAATGTTGTATCAAGTACACCTGGCTATGAGTGGGATTTGAACTCACAACATTGGTGGTGATAGGCATTGATTGATTAGGTAGTTGTAAATCCAATTACCATACAATCACAACCATGACAGCCCTATAAAAATAGGTATATTTCTGTTTAAAGTGTAATATAAGAATGTCTCTGTAAGATGATTTACATATGAGTTATCATCAATTATTGATATCCCTTAAAAGTTCTAAGGCTTAAATCTAAAACTTCCCTTAACCACTAACCAACAATCAGACAGAATGATAGCTCCCCTTAAAAGTTCCAACGCTTACCGGGTATTTCTAAAACTACCCTCAACCGTTAACCAAATGTCGGACAGAATGATTATCTCCCCTAAGCCATTAAAGATAACATTTAATTGTCATTGTATTCAGGGGGGACAAATATTAGGATAAATTAATGATATTATTCAATATAATTTCATTTAAGTCTGATTTTCAACGAACTGTTAATAATTTTAAATAGAATTCAAATGTTCTTCCTAGATCTACAGATATCAAATAAAAAACTGTAATAGGAAAAAAGTTATCCCTTCTCTCACAAAAAGCTGATTTGTTGTATTAAATAATAGAAAATGTTATCTGTTATACAAAATAAGATTGGTCATTTAAATTGTATTGTTCTAGTCATGAACAGGGAACTGGCAATATTGTCAGTATCTTTGCAGATGACATTTTAAATCTACAATAAACACCTAATTGTCACAAGAACTCAAGTTAATTATCATCTTGTGTTCCAATTAACCTTTCAGATGGCTAACAGTCCAATCTTTCCCATTTCCGTATGTATTATTTCTAATTGTTGGCTTATTCAATGTTGCCGCGGTAATTTCCAGCACTCATAAACATGCTGATAATTGCTGTTTCTACGTGACTGACAATATATGGAAATGCTAGCAAATAATAGCTGCATACATCATACAATAGAATAAATGGTTAATTTCTAACGTCCAAAACCAGAAAAATCAATATCATGTGATTATGAACGACAGGTCTTCAAATTTCAAATTTCAGCCTTGACGTTATATGACTAAAACTTGTAATTGAAGAAGATAAGTGGGCCAATCATATCACAGGTCCTGAAGTTGTGATATTATTAAAACTATGATCAGTGAATGGAAAGATAAGAATTTTTACCTGATGGTCTCCGACTGTTCTGATAGTTTCAGCGTAAAAATCACAGAGCATGCTGGGTGATAAAGTAGTTTATGACTGAAAATTCCACAGAAAAATAAAATCTCCCCAATACCACGACATTATGATTTCTTCCATGATTGATGACTAGAAATAATCTCCCGAAAACATAAGATGTGTTTACTTTCTGTTAATATTCCATATTATAAATTACACATTGGTTGGTTGTCCTGGTGATCAGACAAGCAATTGGTAAATTTCAAGGAAATGTCCAGAAAAGAAAAAAACAATATTTTAGCAATGCCAGACTTAGAAATCCAAAAGTATACTTGAACTTTGGACTTCTATTTTAATTATGTACACTATAATTATGCTTCAGAATTGTGGGAGTTTGTTACCACTAATACATGTATACCATTTTAATTGTTTGTTTTATTATTGAAAGAAAACTGACTACTCAGGGAAAACCATTGACAATCTCTATTGAACAGAAGTACATAGAGTACATCTTGTCAAGGTCGTGAGTGACAGGCAGGGCTGGCGTTGACCTCAGAACGGCTCATAATGGTGCTGTTGGCATCTTACGGTACTTATTCTTGTAATTTAAAATAAATTTAGCAGTTTCAAGTTTTGAAATTGGCAAAACAAAAATTGGGGAAGAAGGAGAGAGGGAGTGCAGCAGGTAGCTGACCTTGCCTAGGGTGCAAATTAGTCTGTCATAAGCCCTGATAATAGGTAGTGTTTGTATTATTATGATATGATTGTGGTTGTGGAGGCCCTTTAATTTAAATTAAAAAAGGGGCTGTCATGGTTGTCATCGTATGGTGGTTGGATTTATAACTACCTATGTGGGTTTAAAATCATCTATCGAGACCCTGACTCTCCCTCAATATAACTATAACTCCAGCAGTCATAATGGTTTAATATTCATGGTTTATGGTATTTAATGCCACTTTCAACAATATTTCAGTTATATCATGGCGGTCAGTTTTATTGGTGGAGGAAACCGGAAGATCTGGAGAAAACCACTGACCTGTTACAAACTTTATCCCATAATATTGTACACCTTGCCCTGATCACGATTCGAACTCACAACATCAGTGGTGATGGGCACATATTGCATGGGTAATTGTAAATTCAACTACCATATGATCACAGCCATGACAGCCTCCACATTGAATAGGATTTCATATACATGTTTTGTTAAAATTAAAATAAGATCAATGGATTGTTTTTAAATCTAATGAGTTCTCAAAAATACCCCCACTGTAATTTTGCCCTTCCTTCTCTCCCTTCTACTTTTTGTCAAATTACCCCCACCCCTTTTGTTGATTGATTGATTGATTGATTGATGTTTAACGTCCGCGAGCAATTTTTCAGCTATATTCAGATTAATCTTACAATGACAAATAATAAAAAGAAAAAGGAACAACACTATTCAAATTTTCTTTGCTTTTAATTTTCTTTCCATTCGATGAAAATATTGTTGAAGTTCTAATTTTCCCCTCCCCCTGTATAGACCTGTAACGGAAAAAAACGGCCATTTATAATACTCAAGAATCATGAAATATTTTGCTCCCTTGTATTCAATCAAAGTCATAAACATGTTTGATAAACAATGCAATATGTTGCCCAGTACAAACATAAAAGTGACCCTATTTAATTTTGTTCTTATACCTATAAAGATGGGTAACATCTGGACTATTGTTTATTTTACCTTAAACATAAAAGGTATGATTTCTACTTCTTATAAACGTGGGAAGAAGGAAATAAATTGTGATCTGAACTTGAGGATTTTATTATAAGGCTTAGTTCACTATAACATGAAAAAAGAAAAATGTCTTCAAATAATATGTGTTTTATCTTTTGTTTTTATTTCTCTACGTTTCAATAGCATTTGTCATGGGATAAATAGTCATAGAAATAATGAGTCTCTATGAAAAGCAATGTAAAGACTTTATGACACAGAGGCCATAAACAGTCTCTTTTTCCAGTAATTAGAGAGAAAAAAAAATGATTGATCAACAAATGTTTCCATTTCAATTAAATGATACAAAAAAAATATAGTTCAATTTTAACCTTAAAAGGCTATACAGAATGTATTGGGAACATAGAAAATAAAATAATTCTCTTGTAATATTTATATGAAAAAAAAATTATAAATAAAGTGAAACATGACTAAATACAAATACAGTGGAATCTGTGCAATCCGACACCTGAGTTTTCCGACATCCTGTGACATTCGACGAAAATTTATGGTCCCAAAGTATTTCTGTTAACTAAAAAAACCCTGAGTATTCCGACATCTTGTACGATCCGACACATTTCCCTGGTCCCTTGGTGTGTCGGATTAGACAGGTTCCACTGTACTAACGGTAAAAATAGAGAGTATCACCAATACCACACTGCTTACCTTCTGTTGAAGATAAAGTTAGCCACAATACTCAAAAGTGTCTGTATCTCCAGTGTAGCAGTATGTCTGTATGCAAGTGTGAGGGGTCAGGGGGGTTATAATTATATCTTGTCGAGGAGTGGTTTGGGCATCTTAGATTTCTCATATTATAAATATAAGAGACAGAGTCTTTCAGGTGCAATTTACTTTCATTCAACTTTATAGTTTCAGATATGGTCCTATATTAAACTATGCCCTACTGATGGCCATCTTGGGTTTCTGATCTCCACTAAGACATAAACTTTGCACAGGACCATTCAGGAAGAAATCCAGCCAAGTTCTCTTTCAATAGTCAACATACAAATACATTGTTTACCAGTACATTCAACTATAGTGCTTGAAATTAAGAAAATTGTTAGGTTGCCCTGATTCAATAAAATCATTGGTACAGAGTTTTTGTTGAAGTTATTATGCAGATTAAGTTGCCCATATCATATTTTAGTCAAAATTCAGATGTCCGTGAGAAATTTGATGAGTCTCTGACGACACCCGACAATTTCTAGCATTGCACTACATGTTATACAAATGATCAGTACGATATCCCCTGGACTTGTCTTGTCAAGCTATTCCTTCTTTAATTGTATCTCTATATCGTTTCCCAGTCTGAAGTTTGACTGGAGTAGACCTAAGGTACACATTATTAAGCACTGTACTATGATCAAGCAAAGCAATATTAAAATTTCAAACATTGACAACTTGGATATTTTTAAAGATATCATACAATTATTGTTTCATAGATGACAAGATAGCTGACTTAATCCCTAAAAAGATTTACAACGGGTTTCATTTATCAAATTTTGTCAAACTTAAAAATCCCTCCGTGAAGTCCTTGTCTTAAGAGTGAAATTATTTTGTACAAACACTTTACCGTAAAACAAACTGAGATTTCTTAAAAGTGGAGGTCCTTATTACTTTTCTTCTGAAACATTCCTTTTGGGCCGTTTGAGACTTCATCATTAAAAATGACAGCAAGGATTTTCTTTTAAAAAAAAATAGCTCATTGCAGTTTCTAAACCCCCAGCTTTAATATGTAAACATTTTTTGGGTGACTGTTTGAAGATTCTTAATAAAAATTATGGCAAGGCCAATCTTTAACAAAAAAATAGTTGATTTAGTACTGTTTCCAAATGCCCAGCTTTATTATTAAGACTTTTTTTTATTTCACCCACATAAACTACAAAAACTCATCCAAATACAAAAATGATCATGGTACAATGATGTACAGTGGGTAACATGTGACATGAAGGTCAACAAGTTCAAGTTTAAATCTTCAATATTGTATGTTTATTTGTTTGTTTGATGGTGTTTAAAGCCATTTTCAACAATATTTCAGTTATATCGTGGCGGTCAGTTTTATTGGTGGAGGAAACCGGAGGACTTGGAGAAAACCACCGACATGTCGCAAGTCACTGACAAACTTGATCACATGATGGTAATCGAGATTTGAACTCACAACATCAGTGGTGATAGGCACTGATTGAATAGGTAGTAGTAAATCCAACTACCATACGATCACAGCCATGACGGCCCCCTCAATATGTGTATAAACATGCTGTAAAGATTCAAAGATCTACACTGAAAATCAAATAGGTACCAACTTCAGAATCTTTTTTGAATATTCAGAATTTCTGTCAAAAATTTGTTATTATCATTAGAGATCTTTGATTTACTAACAACTGAGACTATTTTAAGCTTTGAAATCATTTCTATTTTTTACATTTCAGAGGAGACAATGTTTATTACTAATGTCTGATAATCAGAAATAAGAATTGCTCATGGTGGTATTGTTTTCCACCAGAACCATATTACATGAATATTCATGATTGGCTGTGGAGGACCTCACATACATTTTTTTTTATTATACCAATGAACAGTTGTACAGTCAAACCTGTATTAAGAGGTCACCTTTGAGACGAAGAAAAAGTGGTCTTTTAAGACAGGTGATCTCTTAAAAGATGTTGAATTCATATGAAATGTTCTATGACAGGACAAGAAAAGGGGGACCTTTTAATGTGCTGGTGACTGCAGGGATGGGGTAGTCGTAATCAGTAATCATAACCATCTGTAATCGATTACATTTTTATGAGTAATCACATGTAATCAGTAATCATAAAATTTTATGATTACAAATAATCATATGTAATCGATTACTGAGGAAAAAAGTGGTGTAATCGTGATTACTTTTTGATTACACTTTGATTACATTGCAATAATTATATTGTAACAAATTTATTTGTAGCCATGTAGGAATTGTTTATTTGTTATAAGGATGTTTCCCCTTTTCACATTATCTAATCACATAACATTTGATATGCATTTAGCTGATTAAATACAGCTTTGGGCTACTAAATAAAAATTAAGTTCAATTACTTGTAATTCTATTCTATATAAATTATGGTAGTTCTATAAAACAGTACTCAGGTTTGATATTACAAATTATCCCTGAGGTTAACTATCTACAGGAGTGAGTAAAATAATTTTAAATTTTACTTTAAAGAAACCAGCTTTGTCCAATTAGACCTGATTACAATACAAACAGATTATTAAATGCTATTGTTTGTAATTAACTTGTATAAACACTTAAACAGACTCTAAGTCTATTAATTAAAATTAATCAAAATTTAATATTTAAAACAAAATAACATTATTCAAACTCAGGTTTAAATTATTGATGAAATAAAATGTCATTGTTCAGTAAAGTCTAAATAAGCATAAAATTAAAAAATGTTGTATCTTTTTTTTTTCAAAATCCATGTTTATCACAACTTTAATTTCATACATAAAACCTTTTCTGCCACAAATGTGTATTACCTATGCCAAAGAAGTAAATTATTTTCTTTTATACAGTGAAGGTATCTAATGTAATCATATGTAATCATGATGTAATCATGATTACTTTGATAAAAGTAATCATGTGTAATTGATTACATTTAAAATGATGAGTAATCATAATGTAATCGATTACATTTTATACACAATGTAATCATGATGTAATCGATTACATTTGAAAGTAATCAACCCCATCCCTGGGTGACTGCTTAATAGAGGTGACCACATGGGCAAGTTTGACTGTGTTTGTAATATCAGAAGGTTTTAAAAGTTTATGCAAATCAGAAACAAAAACTGGTCACAGTGGAAATGTTTTTGCCATTCTTTCTGACAGAATTAAGCTCTATTGAAAGAATGAAATACAACAGAAATATTCTGCACAAATCAGGTGTGGACATAGTAATTACCCTTGCTTCAATCATTAACAAGAAAATAATTCAGTTTCAGAGGAAAATCTAGAAATTTAATTAATTTGTAAAAGTAAAATTGAAAAAAAAAGAAGATATATTTGAATAAAACAGGTAATCATACAACTTGCTATTCTATATAACAAGAGCACTGCCCACGGGTGCTGGATGCTCGACTTTTTCGTATCTGATATTAAACTGCAGATAACTCTGGATATACAATTCACAGTGTCACCTTCCTGGTTGTAATGGGTTCCCCATTTGATAGTGAACAGGTATGTTGAATTTCATTTCAATGCCTATCATTATTGAGAAATTGTATTTTTTGAAGAAATTCTAAGTCAAAAAGGGGGAATAACTCAAATAAAATGCTGGATGGAGTTGTCTTCTCTTCTCAACAGATTGGGGTCAACACTTTCTACAAGTGTATTGAGTTTCAAGTTAATAGCTTTGATAGTTACTGAGAAATTTTAATTATACTAAAAAAATATCCCTAATTTCTATGTACTATGTCGAAACAAGGGCAGATAACTCTGGATATACAAATCACAGGGTCATCTGTCTTGTTATAATTGGTTCCTCTTTTGATAGTGAACAGGTATGCAAAGTTTCAAATGGATACCTTTGATAGTTTTTGAGAAATGGACTCCGACAAAAAACATAACCGAAAACTTAACCTAAAACTTAACCGACCCAGATGCAGACGCTGATGACGGAGTGACTACAATAGCTCGACTTTTTTTCTTCGAAAAGTCGCTCTAAAAATAAGCTTCAGAATTTGAATTTTTTTTTAAATGTAAAATGTATGTTACCCAGAATCCTTTGCTTCTTCTCCTTCTTTTATATCCTCTAATGTAATCCTCTGTTGGATAATTTCTTGGTCCCTGAAAAAAAAAATATCCTTGAATGTAATTCTTTTCCCATCCATTCAATTCAACATTTATTGCAAGACACAATGAGCGATAAGATTTAAAAAAATGGGCTAAAACATCCATGAATGAATCTATATTATTAATGCATAGTTTTTTGTCGAATAATCACATTACTCTAAGTTTTTTTTTTTAAGAAATGGTGGCCATTTTAGAATCAGCAATTATTATTTTTTAATCTACAATCATGACAATGTAAAACCATGCATGTAGTTTAACTTATATTTCGATGAATTATAAACTTCAACGAAAAACTTATTTTTAACTTCAGTTCATTCTAATTTAATTTTAAATGAACAAAAAGTTTGGCTATTTGAAAAATAAATTCTAGTATTTTAAGAAGGACATCCAGCTTAGATGAACGGTTGAGCAGTCTGACACAATTTTGAACGAGACCACCCAAGTTTTAGAGAATAGTAGCTCAATGGGTTGTGAAATATTGAAATTTTTGTAAAGCTAATAATAGACTATAAATGACTGACGAAAGAAATTGAAAACAAATAGCTGTCTATAGAGCTTGATATAACAACAGTAGATTAGTACAAATGTACATGCATACAAACAAAATGGGCAGAAACAGTAATGTCTGTCTCTGAGTTTAAAAGGTTCTACCATATTAAACACAAGTATTAAAATCATTAAAATGCCTTAAAATGTTAATCCTATTATCTTTTCAGACTTGATTAGTTTTCAGAAACCTATAAAATCTTCTCTAGTACCATCATTCAGTAACATTCCAATATAATAAAAAAAAATGTTTTTACGAAAAAAACATACGTCTCCAGATCAACTACCCTCCACACCCCATTCTATGTCAAAAAGGGCATTAACTCCATCAAAACTGTTCTGATAAAAATGCAGTAATGATATGCATGAGTGATATTGTTGCTTAAACCGGGACTAAGGGTATAAATAGCTGTGGGTGGACCAAACTTCAGATTGTTCATTATAAATAGCTGTGGGTGGACCAAACATTCAGATTGTTCATTATTTTTACCACGGTTATCTCGAGGAGGAAAAATCAATGATACATAGTTTCACAGTTACTTTTGGAGTAAAATATTTGACAGGCATGGTCACTAGTGTTCCTCCCTATGAAACTTTTAGTCTTATTAAAAATAATATTGTTCATCAGTCTAAAAACTACAAAATCACTTTGAAAATTCAAATTTCTGAGGTATATAGGTCACATTGGTCATGTGACAAACAGTTTCATAAATATGCTGTTCATATCAACGGGAATTTTTTATGATAAGCTCCATCCACAAATTTTGTCGGTAGGCACTACTGCAAATTCCCATTTAACACCACCTTCAGCAATTTTTCAGGTATATCATGGTGAGAACAAGTTACTATTCAATGAGAAGATGATGATGATGATGATGATGATGAACACCACTTTGTACTAGACCAACATGCTTAGCTGGATTTTTATAGTGCTACACCGAAACAACAGTCCAGAAAAGATATGCAAATAAGCAAGCATGCAACATTTTAATGAATCCCCTTTTAGAATGTATGGGCAATGCATATAAACATGTGTGACAGGACAGACAGACAAGGGAAGATGTCACAATCCTATATTCTTTCTGAAAAAAAAAATTATGTTGCAAAATTTTCACAGAAAAAAAATTAATTGACCTAAAAGATGAACAAAATAAATAATTGGCAGTTTTTATCCTGAATTTTGCTTCGTGTGAGAAAATATTCTGACTCAGGGAGGAAAAAACACAGCCCCCTCCCCCTAAAAGTAAAGTGGTTGATCTCTAAAGTGTACTACACCATTTAAATACTGCTAATACAATCCCTACAGAATTGTTATAAATGAACTCAACCTTCCTTTAGTGAAAGTTGTATTAATAATTAATAAGATCCTATTCTGATCTGCATAATTATGGCTACCTGAATATTACTGAAAATTAGCATAAACACCAAAACAATAGTGTATTTTTCTCATCAGCGTGATACTGTAAAAGTATAATATTCATGAAGCATTCATTTTTCCTAGATTTGGAAGCTCGCAAATCAATACAATTTCATCATGAAAAATGTACATATCCTAAATATAGCCTACATATGAGAAGATTTGATGAAACATAATGAGACAAGTCAGACCACAGATAAACATAATGAGACAAGTCAGACCACAGATAAACATAATGAGACAAGTCAGACCACAGATAAACATAATGAGACAAGTCAGACCACAGATAAACATAATGAGACAAGTCATACCACAGATAAACATAATGAGACAAGTCAGACCACAGATAAACATAATGAGACAAGTCAGACCACAGATAAACATAATGAGACAAGTCAGACCACAGATAAACATAATGAGACAAGTCAGACCACAGATAAACATAATGAGAATGACAATTCATACCACAGATAAACATAATGAGAATGACAATTCATACCACAGATAAACATAATGACAATGACAATTCATACCACAGATAAACATAATGAGAATGACAATTCATACCACAGATAAACATAATGAGAATGACAATTCATACCACAGATAAACATAATGAGAATGATAATTCATACCACAGATAAACATAATGAGAATGACAATGCATACCACAGATAAACATAATGAGAATGACAATTCAGATCACAGATCATTATGATACATTGCAGGGTTTGTAACAAGAGTAACATGATGCATGCCACGTGTGGTGATGAAACATAATGAGAATGACAATTCAGACAACAGATCATTATGATACATTGCAGGGTTTGTAACAAGAGTAACACGATGTGTGCCACGTGTGGTGAAGGAACTGTTTACCCTTCAGGAGCACCTCAGTTCATCCTCAGTTTTTAGTGGGGTTCGTGTCGCTCGGTCTTTAGTTTATATTTGTATGTTTTGTAGATCATTGTTTGTCCTTTTGTCTATTTTCCTTTGGCCATTCATTGTCTGTTCTACTTTGATTTACAGTTTCTGATTACTCCTTTGATATCTTCAATCTTTTCTCCCAGTTTTAATATATAAAAAATGTTCTTGTATAGAACGGGCATATAAATTGCCATGAAACTCCTCCTACATTTCATTCAAATAAGAACTTGAAACTAAAACAAGAGGCTCACATGAATCTGTATCGCTCACAAGATTTATATGATTTGATTTGATTTTTGGTGTTTTAATGCCACTTTCAACAATATTTCAGCTATATCATGGCGACCAGTTTTAGTGGTGGAGAAAGCCAGAGTACCTGGAGAGAACCACCGACAATGGGCAAGCAACTGATAAACTTTATCACTTGTGACTGCGAGAAGAGTGCACCCTTTTTTGTAATTTACAAAGCCTGGCGCGAACCCACACCGTATTGGTGATGGGCTTGTATGAGTTGTTAGATCCAATGACCTAACTCATTAAGCCACCCGGGCCCTACACAAGATTTATAGAACTATCGCCTATTATAAATGTGTTATATTTTGATCTCCCAGAACTTCAACCCAATATATCCTTGGAAATTCATCTGGTACAAAATTAAATCTTCCTATCTTTATGTTAAATCATATTACATTTCTATATCTGGTTCTTACCGGTAACCGCCACGATTTAACTGAAATATTGTTGAAAGTGGTGTTAAACACCATCAAACAAACAAACAATCTTAAACAGATTTTTGAAATTGTTCCCATTGCAAGCTTCTTTATGCTTTGTATCACTAGATATTTTAAATTATAAACCATGGGGTTTAAAGTACAACTTGAATCTGCATATCACAATACTAATTCATGCCATTTTTTAAATGTTCTCCATGAAGTTAATTTTGGTCCCCAAGGCTTGGACCCCATAAACCTTCGAATCTTCCTTTTTGCATCTTTGAATATTTGAATCTATATATCACAATGAGAATTTATGTCATTTACAACAGTATTTCCAAAACTTGTTCTAAAGAAAATGATTGTTTAACATTATCACAATAGCAGCCAATGCTAAATTTTGGTTGGGTTTGGTTTTGTTTATGTTGTTTAACGCCTCAACAATATTTCAGTTATATCGTGACGGTCAGTTTTATTGGTGGAGGAAACCAGAATACCCTGAGAAAACAGACCTGTAGCAAGTCACTGACAAACTTGATCACATAATGTATCGAGTACACCTCGCCATGAACGGATGTTTGAACTCACATTAGTGGTGATAGGCACTGATTGCACAGGTAATAGTAAATCCAACTTAATAAGTCCATGACAGCCCTGCTAAATTTGTTACCTCTAGTGCTAAGACCACATACAATCTGGAGCCTTTCATTTTGTGTAAGCTTGAATCTGCATTTCACAATGATAATCCAAGCAATTAATATTTGCATTTTCAAAATTGATTCTTGGAAAAAAATATTTTTTAAAAGTTTCCATAATGTAATTTTATGTTTCTAAATGACAATAAATTGTTTCCCCTTGATGAATAGAATCAAGGCTGAAAAATTATCTTACTGGTTTTAGATTGGTTTATAATGTTTAACGCCACTTTCAACAATATTTCAGTTATTGGTGAAGGAAATCGGAGTACCCGGAGAAAACCACCAACCTGTCACAAGTCACTGACAACCTTTATCACATAATGTTGTATCGAGTACACCTCACCTGAGCGGGGTTCGAACTCACAACATTATTGGTGACAGGCACTGATTGCCTTATCATATTGGGAATAAATATTACTGCAAGTAACAGATCTCCATAGTGTAACATATATTAGATGGGAATCAACCAGAACACACACTATTGCATTACTCTGGGTAACACCCATTTAATAGATGAAGGTAAACCAGCATACACCTTGCATTACTCAGGGGAATACTTATTTATTAGATGGGGGTAAATCAGAACACACACCCATGCATTACCCAGGTTAATACCCATTTATTAGATGGGGGTAAACAAGAACACACCCCATTGCATTTGCACATACAAGTAATAAAATAATTTGACATCGACATCTCAAACTACGAAACAGACTATACCAAAATATGTCACGATTTTTTATCACGTGGTGTATTTCTAGAGTTCAGTAAAATGGAGGACAGTTTGAAGTGAAGTTTGGATTATTTTGTAGGATATACACTGTAAAAGGTAAGGAAATATCAATATTTTTGCAGATTTTAACTAAAAAATATGTCTATATATGAAATCTTAACTGCACTTGATCTGACACAATCCGTCCATGCCAAAATATCCATCGGAATGCATCGGGGGGTCAAATTAAAAATTTCCAGAATACCCTTGATAGGGCTTGAAACGAGATTAGGATGAAGATAGACAAACATTTCTTCAGAATCCTAATCTCAACGAGATTGCATTTCGGTATAAACAAAAATCTTATTTCAGTTATGATGCTACGACTAGGCTATTATTATATCACTTCTCATGTTGCACCTGGTCTTAATAGAGGACGGTAGTCCTCATTACGGTAGACCACATACTGATGCACTATTTCTCGCGTCTGTCTCGCGATCTTCTTCTTCGCGAGATTAAAATGTTGGGGTGCTGACATTTAAACCCGGATGTGGAAAGCCAACATAGAAACGAAAGTAAATACTTTCACGAAAAAAGATTTAAATGATAGCAAAATTGTTTTGTTTTTATGAAATAAAATATTGTATTTCCGTGCCCAAGTCAATAATTTCAAAATAACATCTATTTCATTGACAACTATGCACCCTATGTCACTTTCATAAAATCGTGATGTCATGTGTAAACAAACACAGCACCTTTTTTCAAGAAGAGTGTCAAGAAAAACAACATTCCAGCAGAATAATAAACGATGAATATAGAATAAATGTAACTCAGTTTAGAACAACAATACAAATGTACATACTAAGTAGATTAATTGTCGGAAAATAAAATACTGTTTTTTCGTGTCAAAGTCAAGAAATTTCAAAACCACATTTATTTCATTGACAACTGGCATCTATGTCAATTTCGTAAAATCGTGACGTCACGTGTAAACAATCACATCACCTTTTTCTAGTGTGTCCAGACAAACACCTTTCTAACAGATTAGTAAAAGATGAATATAGAATACATTTGACTTATTAAGTTAATTTAGAACTACAATGCATAGATATTTTCAGAAAAAAATAAAAAACATTTGTAGAGTATTTGAAACCCAGGACCAGATTTTTGGTTTGTGTCGTTTTTTTGTAGAATATACATGAACACGGATCTAACAAAACTCTGAGTTAACAGAGACTACATGTACCTTTAAGGACACCTCCTGTTCATTTTTTCAGACTGAGAATGACTCTAAGACTAAGACAAACCGGGTCATTTTTTGAGGTATGGGCATTTTAGTCTTCGAAATTAGACTTTCGAATTTACTGGCCCGAAAACTTCAAAATTAGAGTATTTACATAGATTCTATTGAAAAACTTTGGCAAAAGTCACTGGTCCGAATCAATTTTCACTGGCCGTGGGCCACCAGACCACTGCTAAAGTCGATGGCTGTTATACGAATTTATGACTTACAGCTATGTTACGCCTAACGCCCTAAGTCCTAACTGACATCTGCCGAAAATGGTTTAGAATAGCAAGACACAATGGATTTTATTTCTTTACTATTTATTATGCCGTTCATACTACATGTATATCTGCTATTATTTATTAATCTCTAAGTCTTTCTAAATAAATGCTATAAAATTATAAATCAGCTCATTGTTGAAACTTTAAAAGGTACAGTAATAACATTACATGAAGAAGGAATACATTCTCTGTATAATTTTGTCACAGATAATTTTAAAGAGTATGATTTAGATACTGAATATTGCCTTAATATATTATAGATAAATATTTTGTATGTGAAAGCAGAGACATGATGTCTGATGGAAGCGGTGCCTACATCATTCTTTTAACATTAAAAATTATTTGGTAATTTGGAGCTATTGTAAGACATAATAGTGTCCTATGTTAAAGTGTTCCCTGGACCACCTGCGTACTAGTACTAGTTTAATGTTTGCAATGTCCCTAGTCCTACAATAAAAGATTCCATATTTTTGCAATCATTAATTTTGTCGTCTTTTCTGTAATTTTCTATTCTACTTGAAGTACTACTTCACTTAACTTTCCAGGGGGTTGTCATAGGGAATATAAAGTTATTTTTAACATCATTTATTTTCAAATATATATATATATATACTTCCGTCCTCTTCAAAGGCTGTGCATTCTCATTATGAACCTTTAAGTTAAGGACATAGATATAAATATCCAAGGGTAAATTAACATTATAAGATGATAATAGTACCCGTTAGCCCGACAATGGCGACAGCTGTCATCACTGACACTGTCATAATTTGTAGTCGGAATTTCGCATGTATACAAACAAGTTTAATCCATAAAAAATCACCAAAAAAAAAAGACCGTTAGAGCTATAGTTCCGCAGATGTATATGTATATATATATATAGTATAATTTAGTTGAGATTTGGCTCTCGGCGCTATTTTCACTTCAGGAGGAATGAAAGTGAAAATAGAGCTCAAGACTTTTAAGAGCCAAATCGTTGTAAATGTCTGAAAACAGCCGATTATATCTATAGCAGCGAAAAGGGGGGGTTAAATAAATTTACTACACTTTCATTACAGTCAATTATACCTTCTTATTTGCGCTATGATGTTCGAACCACTTATGCAAACAATGCCGCACGTGAAACTCTCAAGAGTTGCCATATTGAAACAAAATATCCCTTGTGTGATCAAGAAACATAATTATTTCTCACTTATTACATAATTTATACCATTTAAAATACACACAAAATTTATTTGATTTAGATAAAGAATGCTTGGTAGTCAAACTAAACGCATTGTTTCATTTATTGGGTACTTTCACTTTCTAATAGGCCTAATGATATAAGCGCTCCGTGTAAACTAATTGCTAAATTGTGACGGAAAACATGCGTATAATTTTCCGGAAGTAGCAAATGATTTTCTTATCGCGTCAAATGTTTATTTTCATTTTGATAAAGTTGTACAATTTCAGTTAAAAAAGAATTAACACTGTCTCTTATATTCAGCTTACTTTTACACATTTGTATTTTCAGAGTAGGCATATTTTCATGCGAAATTTGTAACTATGTATAAAATTTCCAATCAAAAAGGTGTTATATTGAACGTGCCGATACTTCGTTTGTTAAAACAGTTGAATCTATGACTTATAACTTTAGCAGTATGACGTTCTCACAGATAATAATAAATTGAATGTACTGAAATCGTACATTTTGTAAATTTCCTTAATTAATACCACTAGTTATTGTGTAGTATAATAGTAAGTTGTTAGAGTGAAACATCAGTTGTTATCAAGTTTATATATACCAGATCAAACTTTATAAATTCGATAACACATGTTTAGTCAGATCATATATATCATTAAACTACAATAATTTATAAGAGCCCCACCCCCCAGGAGAATGGACTCTCATAAATCTGAGGTGTGCATTGTACTAAGGGACATGCAATTGCAAGCCGCTGGAATTGTGTAGAGATTTTGTACCTTACAATATGTGATTATGCTTCTTATTTCAAACGAAATATATGAAAAGTCCTATATCATTGTATTAGACAAAATGTATAAATAAGTAAGTAAATTTTATTTAAAGTCGGCACAATATAATTAAGTAATACATAAGCCTCTCGTTTTTCTTTTCTTTATTTTTCAAGTTCAGCATTTGCTAGAAGGTTTTCTACCGAAACTACCCGAGTAAACTGTAGACAAATTGCTAACAACTAAATTGCTTTTAATGTTTATAGAAAATAAGGGAATCTTGATAAACATATCAATGGCTATAAGTCTGTATTTCTATATACACACCCCTACCCATAAAATATTTCCAACTGGGTCACTTCACGAAACGGTTATCATTGTATTTTTTTTCTGAACTACATGTATTTGTAGTTTTAAAAAAGATTTATTTGCGATTTCATCAAAAGTCATTCATTATTTCAAAGTTTCAAAATGTTGTGATTCATATTAGGGGGAGAAGTTATATAACAAAAAATATCAATCTAAATAATAGCTAACAACAGAATCTGATTGATTTTGTAAATATAGGGCACTGTTGATCATCAAAATGCATCAAGTTAGACAAATGGCATATATATTCACTCTAACTCCATCTACCACCCAAACCCCAAACCCCATCTCCCTTTCCCCGACTTTTGTCAAGTTTGTTTTCTATCAGGAGTAGAGTAAAAATTAATTTATTATTTCTAGTAAAGCAGATAATTCCATAGGACATAATATGATATTCTACACACAAAACGTCAGGTGATTTAAGCACCCATGTTTAAAGGTTTCTAAGTTCTGCAGAAAAAATAAAAGAAGGGATTCTGTTAAATTCTGTCTTAGTAACAATTTCCTCCTACTTTCAAGTTCTAAATCGGTGTTTAAAAGACAATTTGAGCAAAATCATATCATGTCAACAATTTAGTAATTCATACAAAAAGTTCACTGAAATAATGACGACATAATAATAGAAATTATACTAAATACTGTCTTCAGGTTAGTTTTCCATAAATTATCTGTCGATGTACAATAAATGTTATGTATTTAACCCTTTAATAGTTATACATGTCTGTGCTGAAGAACTAATATAGCGTTAGGAATAACTACAATAATCCTATAAAACTATAACTACCTATATTAGTTAGGAATAACTACAATAATCCCATAAAACTATAACTACCTATATTAATAATAGAAAAAAAATATAATGATAATATGCTGATTTCAGACCTAGGTTTTCGGTGTGGTTAAACAAATGTTTATTTATTTCAACAAGTAGCCTAATTGCATATGCAATATATAAAGTATCGTCCGGTTCTTGCCGATCGACATTAGGATCCCTATTTTAAAAGTTTCACCCGACTCTTGTATTACTATTATGCCGTTTGTTTTCATCTGTTGTTGTTTTTACGGAATTAACTGTTCACAAACTCTGCTATAATTCTGGTAGATCTTCGTTGAAGAATTTGTTTTTTGGGTAAAAGAAATAAATATTATTTTGCTAAATTTTGGTTTTAAAAATTCAGTGCAAAGTTTGCCTTAGTTTAAGATTTGAAAAAATTAAATAATGAATCTATTAGTTTATTCCTGCTTTTTTTTTCTTTTTTTTTCAGAAAAAAAAATTAAAATAAATTTTATAGGTAATTAATTATATATTTACCAGGTAAGTAACATTTTTTAATAAGTTTCATTTAAGAAAAAAACTTCCTAAAAATTTAGTAATTTGTTTTAAAAATCTTAAAAGTTTGAGCCCACATTGTTACTCACCCTAAG
Organism: Gigantidas platifrons; assembly: GCA_002080005.1. Classification (NCBI taxonomy): domain Eukaryota; kingdom Metazoa; phylum Mollusca; class Bivalvia; order Mytilida; family Modiolidae; genus Gigantidas; species Gigantidas platifrons. Next base: position 115,111 of record MJUT01034740.1, read on the forward strand.
AAAAATTATCCAACATTTATAGTGTCATTCTTTTATTATTTTTCTTTAATCTAAATATTGTTAATCGAAAGAAATTAGTGTGGGAATGGATTTATTCCCAAGAGGAATCGGCACGCTTCAATGTGGTACACAATTTAGTCTTCGCGGAATGAGATAGATTGCGCATGCTTAGAATAATGAACTTGCGCAAATATCCAATGCGCAGGTCACAGCTGTCTAAACATGGAGGTTGAACCAAGGAACAGCTTTCTTGTTCCCAAGCGTACGTAATAGCCCCCAAATATCGACTATCCAACCAGCAAACCGCTACCAAAGGTTACTTTAACTGACAGTTTATCATTGTTTGTTGTTCGATCGTTTGTTGATCTCTGGAATGACGATGGAAAACATGGGTGATATCCCGGATCAACAAATTAATGATTCGACAATCGCCACCCCAGTCAGTAGTGGTAGCGCAGACATTACGAATCAACCGGCAGTTAGCACTCCAACAGTGGAACAGTTCAAGTCGGAGACAGACTACCAACCAGTACATAGTGTAAGTGCCGTATCTAGTCCGGAAGCTGAACAACTTGAACCAACCATCGATGATATTAACCGAAGCACTGATGCTATAGCAGTCACAGTTGCCAGTATGATTGACAGTACAGAATACAGATCCCAAATGGGAGAAATGACTTATCAGACTTTAAATGGCAGAATGAGTCCAAGTTACAGTCCAAATAGTTATGCCACTTTGACTCCGCTTCAACCACTGCCACCAATTTCTACAGTGTCGGACAAATTTAACCAAATTCAAACTACTTGTGGAAATGGATTTACTTTGATGAACAATCAACTTGGAACTGTTATGGATATTAATGCGATTCAGAACACTTATCGTTATGACACAACAAAAATGATGGGAATGAATTTAAGTCCTGCCAATATGGGAAATACTACCATGAACATGATGACAACAAATGGATACAATCAGGCTATGTCTCCTTATGGTTACAGTGTAAATGTCAGTGTCGGTGTTCAAAATGGACTTCCTTCACCAAAATCGGAACATAGATCGCCAGTTTTATCACCAAACACATTAGCATCATATGATTCTTATCGCAATCTCGCTCCACCAGCACGTTTACATTCCCCGAATCCCATGATGTCATCAGTAAATGGATTGCATGTAAATTCTACAGTAACACCAGATGCATCACCACACAGTCATAGTGGTAGTCCTCAACGTGAAAGATCTCTTGGTCCCATGGACACACAAAGCAATAAACAACAAGAACTTGAAGAACTAAATACAAAAGAGTTAGCACAAAGAATTAGCAGCGAATTAAAACGATACAGCATACCACAAGCTGTTTTTGCACAGAGGGTTTTATGTCGGAGTCAAGGGACACTTAGTGATCTTCTCCGAAATCCAAAGCCTTGGAGCAAACTAAAATCAGGAAGAGAGACATTTAGAAGAATGTGGAAATGGTTACAAGAACCAGAATTTCAACGCATGTCGGCTCTAAGATTGGCAGGTAACATTTGGTCTTTTATCCCCTCCAAAACGAAATTTATCAAAATTTGCTTTTTGTGCTTATTTTGCTATTTTTATGTTGGTCCATACATGTATTTGAAACTAATGTTATGTTTTATATTTTTTTGTTCTATTCCATTTTGCAGTTGTATTTTGCTATTTCCAGCCACGTGTAGATTTTATAGTAACATTATAGTATATTGACTAAAAGTATTGAACAGTTGAAAGTAGCTTTCATTGATAAAACTATTTTAGATATGAGGTCTTGATAAATCCATCGACTTCTTTATTGGTATTGAATATTGATGTCCTCATAAATGGAAAACATTTTCTGAAAATAAGTGAATTTTGATTGACGAAGAAATTTGCAATTAAAAAAATTTTCCATGTATAATTTTGATTCTTTTATTAAATTTTAGATATTAAAATATCATAAATTTATTTTCTAAAATATTTCTTTGTTTATAGTAAATTAAAAGCTGAGCCCCAGGCACATGGCATATTTAATTTAATTGATATGTCAAATGCTCATTAAGTAGAAATGTATTATTCATAACTCAACAGAAATTTTCTTTGTTATAACCAAACAGTGGCACACACTACAACATTAGGTTCCATTGTTCCCCAGCTACTGTGTTTAGATAGAAAAAGGTGCTAATTCCTCTGTATTTGGTTAATTAAGCTTGAGAGGTAGTCACCTGTCACTGACAATAGACCAGAACTTATTCAACATCTGTTTTTTTTTGTATAGCCTTGTAGCACCTTTGTCAAACATCAAAAAGAAATTTACCTGGAAAAATGTTTTTCTGTTTTGTTATAAAAATGTTTAGTAAGTGAATGTGGAATTTTGTTTGTGTTTTTGGTTGATATTTAAATTTCTCTTTTTATAATTCAGGGGCATACATGTACATGTATATAATAAAATTTAGGGACATTTTACCCTTCAGCCTTTGTGTATTTATAGTATGTATTATACATGTACAAACAAAAATATCACAACAGTTTTCTGATAAGAAGGTACAATTAATCATGTTTTGATTTAATTGCATGAAATGTCAATTTCTTCTATACATTGTTAGGCATGTCGTCTCTATAAATAAAACAGTTTTTAAGTGTTGATTATATTAAAAAATTTCAATCCCAACTTTTTTTTTAGTTCTACATTTGTTTAAGTGTGCATGGTTTAATTTTTAACAAGAAATACAGTTGTCAATATTCACCTAATGTAAACTAATTAATTAATGCACAATAATGAATATTAAAAAAAAATCTAAAGAAAATTGTAACAAGCTTCTTTGTCAGATATTTTGTGCATGATCAATTTGCACCAGTCTTTGAAGTCGATGAAGTTCACTCCAGTAATTAAAAAAAAAATTAATAATGATAACGTTTACAAAAAGTTTTAGAGTTGTTCCATTTCTAGATTATTTTTTTTTTTTTAAACAGAAACATTGAAAAACCAAGTTTTAGTGGCATTTGAATTGCAGCATTTAAATGTCTGTGACCTAAAGATATCTACACATACCTACCCTTTACTTATTAAAAAAAATTAACTCAATGAATTGTGTGTAAAATAATTTAGAAATCACATTTGATCTTTTATTAATTCATGCTTGTTCATCTAATGTAAAATAAGACCATGGTTTATTTTTAATCTTTGTCATTATTTTGACGATGCCATATGGTGCTAACCAGTTGGTATTGTTTGTCTAGATTCGTTTGTCACTCAGTATTGTAGGAATTGTAATCTGACGTGGATTTGACGAACGAAACTAATACCAACATCATAACCGGCTTGGTCAGAAATTTTCTTTTAAATATCATGTACTTTCATCATTGTAGATCCTGCTTATCTGGGTTTTGACACCAGTAATATTTACATATCTAGTTGATAAATGGATTGGAATACACAATTCTTCATTATTATGTCACTTTATAGACATTTTTCAGCAATACATTTATGATAAGAGTGAATTCAAACCCTGAGAAAAGTAGGGAATAAAAAAAAGAAAGATGAGAACAAGAATTTAAGTTGAGGGTAATCTAAATAGCTAATGGGAATTTTCGTGTTAAAGTCTATAAAAGCTCCTTGCCCATATACAGTTTATACTAGTGTATACAAATATTATCAACAGGCAGTGAATAATATTCATGTTGGAATTTAAAATACCTAATCAGAGAATTGTTTGTCATCTGTGGAAAAATATTTTGTCACTTAATGTGTGGTGTATTAGACATGTTCAGTCAAAACTGTGTTATATACGTAATTGTAACTTATTACCAAAATATACCCTTACAAAGCTTTGTTAAATAAACACATTTTTTATAGGGAGAAAAAAAAGATGGAGATTGTCCAAAAAGTTTATTCATGTACAATTTAAACAAAATTAGATCTTGGGATATATTTACATTTAAGGAACATTATATGTGTGTTTATATACATACATGTACTTGCAACAGCTGGTTAAACAGATTTTTATATAATTACATACAAGTACATGTAGCATAATGACATTTTGACTGGTCTAAAAAAATAATTCTCTTAAAACATCATTTAAGATTCCAAAATCATGAACTGTATATGTTTATAATGTCCACAAGCTTGATAAGATAATTAAAAGAACAATTTAACCTGATTAAAACAGTTTAAGTCCAAGAAAGCAAATTTTATTTAAAAAAGCAGACTTCCAATAGAAACTCACTTAGAAAGTGTTAATTTTAGTGACAAGTTTTACAGGTTTGTTTGTAGTAATTGTTTTAAGGTGTCAGTCCATCTGTTGAGCTGTCTATCTACTTAGTATACAACATCTGGTGGTTGTCATATTCACATTGGTACCCTTGTCCTTTGTCTACATCATATTACATTGTAACAACATTATATACATCCAGTGGAAGACTTTTTATGATAAATATACCAAAAAAAATGTACATGTCAGGGCTTTCTATATTTTTCAAGTCTACCAGTATTTCTATTTACAGGTGGTACTTTTTCTTAAATTTTTTTAAATTTTCATGAATATCTTATAAAAATACTCTTTACAACCAGGAGGTACCAAAGACCATATTAGGCAGATAAAAAAACCTGGAACCGTCCCCTTGTTGAAAGGCCTACATGACGTACATGTACACAATGACATAGGTGATTTGATGGTTGAGAATATTGGTCAGTATAATTTTCTTGAAAAATACAAAAAGTGTTTGGCCCTTTTGCAAATTATTCAAAGGCAGTATGCATAGAATATATCATGTATTGGATTATATTGTACATGTATCAGGAAATACATAGATCAATTAAAGAAAACCTTATCTAAAATCCTCTTCTGTTTTTTTTTTTATTGGGGGGAGGGGGTGAAAATAATGAATTTGTAGTTAGGTAGAAGATTTTCTGATTCTACAGTCCTAACACTACACATAAAATACTTGAATTAATTCTCTGGTGTTATGCTTTCTATCTCTTTTCTTAATTTTGTAGCTTTCTGTCTTTTCAGTTTGAATATTTAGCTATGTACTGCTACAAGCTACGAGCTACGTTTGGATGTCAGCAGTCGTTGATTGGTTAGGTGAAAGGTATTATATTATACATTCTAGGAATGGGTAGTAGTGACCTACATTTGTACTAATCAACGACAGTATCCCGCCTGTGCCTTGCTCACTACTAATACTTAAAAAACAAAATATATACTTTTTGTACCTTCTCTGATTGAAAACTGTTGTGTGATCGATCAATTGAATTGTTTTCCAATGGTAATGAAATGCAGTTTAGATTTAAACAGTTTTATAAATTGCCAAATGTGATTTGGGGGGGGTGGGATGTGCATGTTCATCGAAACGAAAGTTTGCATGGTGGCAATGCATGTTATTTAGTGGTTAGAAAATGTCAGAGAGTATTAATTGGTTCTATTTTTTCTTATTTTTTTACAGCACGACAGTTATGCAAACACAGCAATGCGCCTTATGTTTCTGCTTATTATAATACATTGTATATATTACAAGTTCTTCTTGATTTTAACATCTGGTTATATACCTGTATAATCTTTTAGTTATTTCAGGCTCTTGTTTAAGTTTAACATTTTTCTATGCAATGTGCATTCAAATTTATTTTTCATTGTTTATAGATGATTGTTTAAAATTTGTGTACAATTTACGTGCATACATCATTGTACATATACATGTACATGTATGATGTAATATTATATCATATTTATTTCATGTAAACACTAAAATTATAATGCAAAAAATTGATGGATATTGATTCAGTCAAGACCTAAAAATAATAAATAGCGCCAAGAAACCAAAATATATCAGCTGAGAGTTTCAATTCGAAAAGGGTCATTCATCTGTATGTGTGTCTTGTATGATATATTTGAACAGCATTTTACTTTGAATTCCTTGTTGGTTTTGATTATTTTTTTGTCTTTCCTTCAATGAAAGGTACATCTGAAAGAAAAATAAAGTGATCACACTTTCCATCATCGCTGACATAAACAAGATTTAGGTTTATCTTAATATTAGGGTTTTTGTTTTTTGTTGTTTTTTTAATAACTTCATTTAATTTCATGAAACTTAAAGATATGGTACCTACACAAAAATTATGAAATTAAGCTTTTATTTTTGTCAGGTTACAGCAGAGAATTTGAACTTTGTTTTTTTTTATTGCATGATTCTACTTTCCTGGTTAAAACTTTAATAGAATGACAGTTATATGAAATAATCACTTTAGAATGTACTAAATTTCTGACAATATATTGATAAATATTCAGGAGTGAACTAATGATGGAATGTCTTGTCATTTATTGACAACACAACACTTTCTAATAGTAAGGCATAATAAATAAAATAGGCACCAACTGCACCTTTTTTAAGCATTTTGAAATTAATGAGTTACCTCCCCTTATGGGGAAAGATGGAGTCATTTTGGTTGCAAAATTTTGAATTAAAGCTTAGATCACACTATATTGGAATATGTCAGAATCAATATTTATATATTTGTATCCAAGACCTAATTTCCTTTCAAAGTCAAACCATTTTTTAAGCAGAATTGTTCATCCCAGACCATTCTACACTTGTCATTGAACTTAAAGAAATATGTTTCTTTTGATAAGAATTACATGTAGGATTTTCTTTGTTTCAATATTTTCTTCTTTGTCAGTCGACCCTAATGCAAGTCAAAAGAATTTTGGAAAATATACAAGAAGGGAATTGTCCTTTGTTAAAAAAAAGTGATAATGGCTTACGTTTGTATCAGAATTCTGTAAACATGCAGACACTATCTACATTTTTTTTACTTGATGCACTTAATGGTTGAGAATATTGACAATCTTGTGTATCAGTTGATGGACACATTGAGAATAACCCCTGGGTCCTTGGCAATCTGCAGTAATATATCAATGCTTGAATGAATAGAAATAGCCTAGTGTTTAATAGATTGCATATCCTGAAAATTCTCCATTAGATGTGTCCAAATTAAGCTTTAATCAAGAAAAATAAAATGTGGGAAGTTAACAGATTGTATGACCAATCGTCAGAAGATGTGCAGTTAGTTTACAATTGAGTCCTTGAGTACTGGTACTGTTTATAAGAGTACAATTGTCATTTGTGATTATGGTTGATTTCTTGTTTCCATGGTTTTATTGGGAGGGGTCTGGTGGTTTATCCAAGGCATTAAGTTTTACCCACATCTGTATGCCCCACATTTGGTTTGTCTTCAAAAAGTTTCCTTTTAAGCAAATCATTTGAAATTTATACACATAGTCAAGGAGCATAAAAGGAAGACATAGTTAGATTTATACACAAGGTTAAGGAGCATAAAAGGAAGGCATAGTTAGATTTATACACAAGGTTAAGGAGCATAAAAGGAAGGCATAGTTAGATTTATACACAAGGTTAAGGAGCATAAAAGGAAGGCATAGTTAGATTTATACCCAAGGTTAAGGAGCATAAAAGGAAGGCATAGTTAGATTTATACACAAGGTTAAGGAGCATAAAAGGAAGGCATAGTTAGATTTATACACAAGGTTAAGGAGCATAAAAGGAAGGCATAGTTAGATTTCAGCCATGTTAACTTAGACTGGAATCAGGGGCATCTATGTTCTATGTACACATTCTTCATATTTGTATGCCTAACACCTCTTGTTTGAACGTCTTCCTCTTGTGGAAGATGAGGATATCAGATTTATAAGTTGGAAGTTTTGTTATATATGAAATATTTATACAGTTAAAGATGTCCAAGCCGAATCTCCTTGGAACCAACTTTTGTGTTTGCAATTGACAGGTGTTTGGAATATGCAGGTTAAATTGACCAACATTTCCTACATTGTGACTTTATTTAAAGTTCAGTTTAAACAGGATTCCAGTTTATACAGGGTTCAATATAGAGAGGTATCACTGTATACAAAGTTGTGAATTAGAAAAACTTGTGTAGTTTTGTAAAAAGTGTAATACACTGGGTATTACTGGCATGAACAACAAATGACTGGAATGTTGGTTTTTTTAATAATATTTTGGACAGGATGTGTCATATTTAATGAATAGAACTTAAACAGTATGCAAATTAAAAGTTTTTCAATAAGATTAAAATTCTTAGGTTTAAATTTTAATATCTTAAATTGTACTTTTAAATTTGAAAGCATAGTTATCTATAGAAAACAATACATGCAGCGTAGGGTTAAAAATGAGAGTGTAAAGGTGGTCTTCTCGTGGAATTGTAAATTTAATATTCAAATAATCAAGCAACAGTGAAATTCACAAGTTTATAAATGATATGTATGGTGAGAAAAACAAAGAATTAAAATCATTTTGCCAACATAATTTTGAATTAATGTATTTACCTAAGAATTCAGAGGAGAAATATTAAATCATTAAATTATTAAGATTTTTGTGTTGATGAATTCGTGCATCAGAATTGTCATCAGGGTAAGCATTGGGAGAATTCATACTTAAACCCGTAATGTGTACAGAGCATTACAATTTATTACAGAAAATTCTAATAATGTCATATTAGGTTTATCCTTGTCAGATGTCTTAGATGATAGCGCACAGCAGATGCACTGGTTATCTCCCTGTAGGACACATTTTGTCAAGAGTTTGAGCATTTGTAAGTGAGGAAATCTTAATCCCAGACATACACATTCCACTGAAGGGAAAGTGAGCGACGACAAACTGAGCTGTGGTCCTATCTCATTCATGTCAGATCAAAGTTATCTCTCTTCTGACAAGTCTAAGTCTCTTCACCTGATTGTTTTGTAAACTGTGGTGATTACGTGTTTGGCCCAGAATTATTTACTGTGGATGGTGATGGTCGTGAGACTTCACACAAACTGAATTATCAATACGTTGGGATATGTAATGAAATGATTGACAAAGATCTGATAGTACACTTGATAATCTTAATAACGAATGATGTCAAGACATGTTCCAATTCATAGAATAAATATAAATAATTATTAAAATATACTAGCATTTCTAGAAATTTACTCAAATTTTTAAAGCTTCTTTAAAATTTAGAGAGAAAAAAGTGTTATTTTTATACACAATAAAGATTTGTTTTAACATAATGTACATGTAGTATATTTTGTAGATAGCAAATCTATAGAATACATGTACATGTATCTGATATAAGTATAAAGCATCTATAAAAATCTCAAGTTAATAATGAAATTATTCAGTGAAGTTTATTTTTCCACTTACATCATACATACATCATACATACATTTTGTGAAAGTCTTTTTCTTTTTTCTGAGAATTTTTCTTTGAAATAAAACAATATTGTTACAGCCAGTATAGAAATTTATGGATATCTGGACAGCCAAGATAGAAATAATTCAAATGAGGGAAATGGACAATTTGTTTGAATTGAGAATAAAGTTGCCATCCTCTCAAATGAAGGCCAGCTTGAGTCATTTCATTAGGCTCGTCTCTTTCACTTATTCAGTGTTCAGTAATTGGATGCTACTTCATTCAGCCTTGTTAAGTCTGGAAATTGTGACCTCTGGTTAAATACAACACAGTTCAGCCATTTTCCTAAACAAAATGATTACAGTCGCTGGGACGAAATGTGCTTTTTAGATTTCTATAGAAAAATAATGATGTTTTTTCCCTCTGAAATGGAATTTTGCTGTACCCAGTACAAGATGCAGTTTAACTACAAATAGCTTCATTTAGATAGATTTCATTTAATCACCGACATACCCATTTGCTATTTTCTGTAAATATTGGATTTCTAAATTCTCTTTGTAGTTGTATGTACATGATCAGAAGCCTTCTATAATTAAGACTGGAATTGGTTTGAAAACAAGACACTTGAAACCAACAAAACATTGAGTGGATTCATCCACAAATAATCTCTAGTATACAACCTCCTCATAATTATTAAAACTTCTAGGAATAATGAGGTTTTAAGTCAAATGTACTAAATATAGTTTAAAAAAATTGGAAAAGGGGGGGGGGGGTGTAAATATTCTTCAATTTATTATCATTTTAAATTTTAATAAAAAGACTTTGTAGTATTTAAATGTTTTGGTTGAAATTTAAAGGAATTCAGCAAATGAAAAGGTTCAAGAGGGCATTAAATTACACTGTTACTTGTAATGGCTATTGAAAATTCTCAAAAACTATTTTTATTGTGTCAACTTGAATAAACATGAACATATTCTCTCTCTATAACAGCTTGCTTATAAAATGATGAATTCTTCTTTAGATGTAAAGGTTTTTAACTATAAAAGTAACGTGTTGTATTCATCATAACTTATTTGTGTTCAGATCACAGTGATTCATGCATTATGTGTACATAAAACACAAAAGTAGAAGATTTCACGATAGAGAATATAGCTAGCTTTTCTCTGTGAAAAAATATGATTAACAGTGGTCATTATATTGATTTTTGCAAAAGCACCGACCAAGAATTAAAATGAAAGTTGTTCCAAGGAAGGAAATACGCTGAAAGAGATAGATACGGTTGATAAGCCAACAACACAAGTATCATTTTGTATGAATATAATTTTTCCATTTATTTGGATCTGTCATTTAGATTCCTGGTTACCATGGCAAGAAAGCTGCTTTAGTTGTAACCTGTAGTAACTTCGTTAGCCAATGTTTTCATCCCACACCTGTGTGCTAAGCTCAGGTACAGAGTCTGAATATAAAGCACACACACATCTTCGTTATGACTAATTCTCAAATCGTGTTCTACGACAACTCAGCTGATACAAAATATTCCACCTTAATTTATCAATAATTCATTGCATCCTGAATAAAATTGTTTATGTATAATGCTGTAGTATGAGGTTTCAAAACACGTTAGTCCTCATTTAGATCTCAAGTGTAGAATGATTTTATTTCTATATGCAATCAACTAAAAATCAACAACATTAAAAATGAAATATGAAAATGTATTTTATGGTTGAATGGCAATGTGAATAAAGGTAGAAATAGAAACATGGCGAGTTTCTGGTTAGGTTTAGAATTTGAATTCTTTTGTGTAGACTTCGTCACATTTACATGTTTATTTATTTATTTATTTTCTGTTTATCATGTTTATATTTACATATAGCTGTACATGTATGTTGACCATACATGTATGTTGTCCAAGCCTTATGGACAGACAATATTATTCTGACCTACTTTACACTTGAATTAAATACATCAAAAGATTGCTGATGATTCAATAATTTTTTTATTTCAGAGAAGTACACATGTTTATTTTTATTTTATTGTAGATTATAGCAGCTTTAAGAGGGTAAGTTTGATTGATAGCAGGCCACAGCTCCAAACAGATATGAAGCAAGTTGGACCCAAATAGAGAACAGATCGGTTCAAAATTCTAGGGTAGTGTTCTCCAAAAACTCCATGATGGCATGGAACATTTGATATTTGCTCGTGAAAAAAAAACTACCAGTAATAACAGATTAAGACTAATATTGTTGTCATGGTTTTAGAATGAATTTTAGAAACAGAAATTATTGAACCTTGAAAGTGTTTAAGGAGAACACTACAGTTACTATGGAGGCTGATTGTCTATCAAACTTATCATTACATACAAACTGATTTAGTATTCATGCTTTTATAATTTCTTCATGTAGCATGCATCTGTGACCATACAGACAAATTTATTTTCAGCTACTTCTTACTAACCCTAAAAATGACTAACAAAATAATGTGATCAGAAATGAAAATTTTTGTCAAATCACTTATAAATCTCCAATTTTCTCTCTCTGTAGGCAAAACGTTCGGTGAAGTGTCGATAAAAAAAGAAGATGGTGGTTTTGGTGCATCTTTAATAGGTAGGAATACAAATTATGTTGTCAATTTATATGTCTCCTCACAAGTAAACAGCACCAAGAATAGACAACTGATGTCTGTTGATAACTTTATATTTGTTGTACATGTATCTGTGTTATAACTTTCCTGTTTTTGAAGACTATCAAGCATAAAAGTCTTCATATATACATTTTTTTTATGTATATCAAAAAAGGAGGGTTGGTTTGACAAGAAAATATTTGCTTTCATTTTGAACCTAAAAGAATCTACAACTTCATGCATACAACACAGTTTTACCAGCAAAAGGGATTAATGTCTTGATAAGAACAAAAAACCCTTTGACGTGGATCAGCTTAAAAATGTTTAACAGTCTAACTGTAATGTTGCCACAAATACTTTTGATAAAGCTTGTTAACAATAGCCTGGTTAGGATTGGGGAAACATCTGTCGTTTGGCTTCTCTCTATCAAACAGTAGTTTTTACCAACTCTGTGCATGCTTTTGTCACCAATGAACAACAATCTTATGACTTGTATATGTGAATGTAAAAGGAAAATCATATTAAATATCCTGTGTGCCATGTGTGTCATCACAAAACCCACACCAGATGCATGCTAAACATCATTTTCTTAAATTTAGACTTTTTTTTGTGTTCATTTATATTTAGCCATTTATCATCTTAATTTTCATTTATTATTTTTTTCATGGTATTTTATTTTATATTTTATCACCTGTTTTTTTTCTCGGTACATTTACCCGCTTTATCTCATGTAAAAAAAAAATTCTCTACCTTTTGTATAAATAAAAATTGCATTTTAAAAGTTAACAACATGTTAATGAATACTGCATGTTCATTTTGCACGAGAGCTGTTTTTTTTCAAAATAAACCTTTGTTAGGAATATTTCATGTAAATTTGATCATTAGGATGAAACTTAATCGGTTTGAACATCATATTCAAATACAACCATATTCTAATGGTGGAGTTAGAATTCATTAAGTACTGATTTTAACTGTCACAGATGATGACATAATTCTAGCCTTGGGGTGACTGGTGTAATATGGTCAGTTTACATCCTATATAAAGGAAGTCATTGTATAAATTATTCAAATACAATTTATACTCTAGCTTTATGACTTCATCATTTCTACAGAACATTACTGAATATATAATGAACGGAAGCCATTGCTTTTGTGTGGATGTAAGGGGGACAGATTTTGATTGTAACGACCTAGCACATTTAGATAAATCTGATGAGAAGAATTGTTAACTTTTAAACACATTCTCGCCTCAATAGGTCTTAATAAAACCAAATGAACATTAGATTAAAGTTTCATTATAAGGAACTTTTATACATGTTATGCTTGACTTTAGAAGTGTTGTGTATTCTGTATGTTATCAGTAATCACATTTGTTTACATTTTCAACACACACACACTAAAAAAAAGAAATGAGTGGAAAATACAAATCATATATTATGTTTAATCTTCTATACACAAAAAGGTAACTTGGACAGTTTTTATCAACCAGGAAAGTCTGCATTTTAATCTCTGAAAGCTGTGACAAAGTTTCTGATATAATAATTGTAAAAGGGTTTGTTTGCTTGTGGCCTTTTTGACCTTGTTTTTTTGTAAGAAGTGGGTTCGTGCCGTCATACACACTTCAAACATAGGAGTTGTGTTAGTGGAGCATCCTAGAATTGTTTGGAGGGCCTTTATAAATTTTGGTTATGTTGGTATTTTTGCTAATGTGTAAAAACATATTTTTATCACACAGACTTCTGTTGCAGATGACCTAAAAAATTGGTAATAAATAATTTGATCAAGCTTGACCTATTTGTCAACGCCCATTAACATTTTTACTTTTCAAATCCAACTTCTGATTATTAATAATTGTCTTAACCCTGTTATTGCTGTTTGGTCAAGCAATTTAATTTCCCATCAGACAGGAATAGTTTGCAATTAAAAACAATACATTTTGTTTTTAGTAAAAAAAAAAAAAAAGCATTAAAAAAATTCCATCTTTTTAAAAACAACTCAAGAATTATAGAATTTTTAAGAGAAAATAACATTTTACAGGGAAAAAAATAATCGTAAAATGTATTGCTTAGAAACTAATAAATATTATTAGTTCATACAGTGTATAAACTTGTATGATGGTTAGCCATAGAATGAAATAGGAGGACTGATTTTTATATAGACATTATTTGTGATTTCGTAGGAGGAGAACCAGTTATTAACCCTAGTAATAGTATTTTTCATTGACGTCACAATGAGAATTTTTATTGTCAGTTTTTTTTCATTTCAACACCTTTGGGAAAGTTAATATAGAACCTTAAGGAGAAGATTTGTCTAGTATGTTTGTGGTACTGTTTGTAAATAAAGAAGAACACATGTCATAGCTATTAGAATCTTAATGATTTATTGATTGTTATAATTCTTTAATAGTTGAAGGTTATTGTGTATTAGAGAAAAAAAGCCGATAAATCTATAAAACTATGATGTTTAAATAAACATAGATTATTACGGGGTAAACTGTGGTTTTGTTGTAATATATTTGCTTGAAAGCCTGAGAACAGAGCTCAGCTGCAGCGTTCACACGTTATAACGCTTTACTCATGGTCTGCTTTGATGGTACCACAAATTAATGAATATTTACATTTGTTCTAATGAAACACTTGTAATTCCACAAGGAACACTATCCCAAACTAAATATCATGTTCAGCTGAGTTTGGAGTGCTGTATAATCATCAATTTCTTTGATCAGTTCAATTGCTGTTTCTACTTTCAGTACAAAACATTTGTCAGCTCTGACAGTTTTTTTTTCTTGTTATAATACCATGATACATGTAGTGTATCCTAAATTGAATTTTACACAAAAAAGCAGAAACAAATGAATTCCTAAAATTGGAGACATTTGAATTATGAAGAAAAAAATGTTCTTTGATGATATACTGAATTAGTTTATTTCAAGATCCACCGTCCTCACAATGAACACCAGTCCTCCGGCCCAAGACCAGTAAAACTTTGTTCCTCACAATGAGCACCGGTCCTCCGGTCCAAGACCAGTAAAACTTCGTTCCTCACAATGAACACCAGTCCTCCGGCCCAAGACCAGTAAAACTTTGTTCCTCACAATGAACACCAGTCCTCTGGCCCAAGACCAGTAAAACTTCATTCCTCACAATGAACACCAGTCCACCAGCCCAAGACCAGTAAAACTTTGTTCCTCACAATGAACACCGGCCCAAGACCAGTAAAACTTCATTCCTCACAATGAACACCAGTCCACCGGCCCAAGACCAGTAAAACTTCGTTCCTCACAATGAACACCAGTCCTCCGGCCCAAGACCAGTAAAACTTTGTTCCTCACAATAAACACCAGTCCTCCGGCCCAAGACCAGTAAAACTTCGTTCCTCACAATGAACACCAGTCCTCCGGCCCAAGACCAGTAAAACTTCATTCCTCACAATGAACACCAGTCCTCCGGCCCAAGACCAGTAAAACTTTGTTCCTCACAATGAACACCAGTCCTCCAGCCCAAGACCAGTAAAACTTCGATCCTCACAATGAACACCAGTCCTCCGGCCCAAGACCAGTAAAACTTTGTTCCTCACAATGAACACCAGTCCTCTGGCCCAAGACCAGTAAAACTTCGTTCCTCACAATGAACACCAGTCCTCCGGCCCAAGGCCAGTTAAACTTCGTTCGTACCAGTAAATTTTTCAGTTGTTACTTAGATAAATTTTAATTGAAAAAATGAAAATACAAGTACCGTATCTGTATTTAAGTGTATTGTCACATACATGTATTGGGTACAAGGGGGAAAGAAATATTTCTTTAGGAACTAAGAATCTTTGAGCTCGCTCTTATTAACAAATAAAAAATAATACCAGACAAAGATGGTCAACATTAGTAAGTAACGCCCCCAACTACATGTAAGAAATAAATGAGTTTAGTCCAACAAAATGTAGGCTGCCTGTGTAAATTAAATTATCTCCAGTCCCACAGCTGGTACCATAATATTACAGGATGACAAAGAAAATATGGCAATAAATGGTGATAATATTATTTCATATCCCTGCATTAAATATTGACACATAGGTAAGAGATAAATTATAGTGGAGAAGGACAGCTCGGCTTAAGTACTCATTTATGATTAAACACGATATCTCTGATGTCAAGTTTTGTTCTACCCTCAGTGCGGTTCTTTGATTCAAGTTTTGTGCATAGTAAAAGGAAGAGTTGTTTTTTGTAGTGAATTTGTTTTTTTTTATCTTTAATGTTACCTGAACACAGTAAACTTATAGGTCTTTATCTAATGTTGTTCAAGAATTTCTCAATATGGTATATAAAAAAAAAAAGATGAAGAAATATATGTTTCAACATGAAATTGGATTTAACTAAGCTAGGCAAATGATAATATAATTCTTATTTACCATTTAATTTTGATGGAGACAGCCATTGGTTTTACATACAGGGTTAAATGCTGACATTGGGACACACAATTAATTTTCTTGTAGTAAAAAAAAAACTAAAATGAAATAAGGCAGATTCCTTTTAAAAATGTTTTTTTTTTATATATAAAACTTTTCTTCTTTTACTTAAATACATTTGCAAATTTGGGTAAACAAAAAGTCAGTACCATTGAATAGGCTAGGCAGCTATGTTTTATTTCTCTTCAAAAACCTGAATGCCTGATACATCATTGTAGCTAGCCTATTTACTTAATTGTATGAATTAATCCAGAAACTCCATCATGTGAATGAGTTGTGTTGGTTCTCATGTGTTCTGCTTCAGTAATATATCATATTTATACAGATGACCAAGTATCACTGTTTCTCTGGGGAAGCCATGCTGTCTTCTACGTTCGCCGTGCTATTCTCCGTGGATATTTCTTGCCATATTAGTTTTCTTTGTTAAATACCATAGCAACAGAACCTAAAGACAAGGTTACGAGGTATTGCTGGTTTTGTTACATGTTATTTAATTCTTAGATATGATCCTATTTGTGGCAATGAATTCATTGTGCCATATCAAATTCATAATATTCGGAGGGCAATCATTGTTAAGGAAATACAAATATCTGTCTGGTGTTTTTATCAATAAAATTTAATTATGTTTAAGCCAGTTTTATCTGGTCTTGAATCACTAGAATTAATATTACACTTTTGACCCTGGGTTTTTTTAACATTAGAATGGCAGGACTGTGTGGTATCATCATACATCTTGGGAGGAATATTTCCACTGAAATTCACATTATTTCAAGATCTCATGATGATGCCATGTAAAACTTTAAATTTGATCATGTTGTCTGTTTTAGTTAAATTGTCCAGAAACAAAGCTATTTCTAGTGTACCAAAGGACAATATCAAAATTAAAGTACTGGGTATATCATAGCATGGCCAACGTATGGATCACTTTGTCTGCCTTGTCAAATTAACCGCTCTTTCTTGTGATATATATACACCATCATCAGCTAGCATGTTATGATCACCTCCAATCTAATTAAAATTAGCTCTACTCACTTGCCCCCCTCCCCCACTTCAGCAGCGACCAAAAAAAAGGGGGGAGCAAATGCGTAGACCTAATTTTAATTAGATTGTGATCATCTTGTTTGGCTTGCTGTATTTTCTTTCATATGGACATAGTATGGCCAACACATGGATCACTTTGTCTGCCTTGTCAAATTAAGCGCTCTTCCTTGTGATATATATATTTCATCGTCAGCTAGCATGTTATAATCATCTCATTTGGCATGCTTTATTTTCATATGGACATAGTATGGCCAACAAATGGATCACTTTGTCTTTTTCAAACACACCCTGTGTTGTCACTGTTGTGATATATACTTCACTGTCAGCTAACATGTTACGATTCCTTTGGCTTGCTGTCTGTCATATGGAGATGTATGTCAGCTAACGTGTTACAATTACCTCCTTTGGCTTGCTGTCTGTCATATGGAGATGTATGTCAGCTAACGTGTTACGATTACCTCTTTTGGCTGTCTGTCATATGGAGATGTATGTCAGCTAACGTGTTACAATTACCTCCTTTGGCTGTCTGTCATATGGAGATGTATGTCAGCTAACGTGTTACGATTACCTCCTTTGGCTGTCTGTCATATAGAGATGTATGTCAGCTAACGTGTTACGATTACCTCCTTTGGCTTGCTGTCTGTCATATGGAGATGTATGTCAGCTAACGTGTTACGATTACCTCCTTTGGCTTGCTGTCTGTCATATAGAGATGTATGTCAGCTAACGTGTTACGATTACCTCCTTTGGCTGTCTGTC
>MJUT01034740.1:134557-151320 GCA_002080005.1 Gigantidas platifrons
ATATAGAGATGTATGTCAGCTAACGTGTTATGATTACCTCCTTTGGCTGTCTGTCTGTCATATAGAGATGTATGTCAGCTAACGTGTTATGATTACCTCCTTTGGCTGTCTGTCTGTCATATAGAGATGTATGTCAGCTAACGTGTTATGATTACCTCCTTTGGCTGTCTGTCTGTCATATAGAGATGTATGTCAGCTAACGTGTTATGATTACCTCCTTTGGCTGTCTGTCTGTCATATAGAGATGTATGTCAGCTAACGTGTTATGATTACCTCCTTTGGCTGTCTGTCTGTCATATAGAGATGTATGTACAGTCAAACCTTCCTTAACAGTCACCTCCGATATTCGGCCATTCCAATATCCTCCCGACCGTTTTCGCTATTTAATTTAACTGAATTAAGCGGTCACCTGCTTTACGCGGTCAACGGCCAACGAAATCGGGACAGCGGACACCCTTTTACTTTGTTAAATGGTCATGTGGCCAAATATTCAAATCTATTCAAATTAGGTTCGTTATGTCAAAATTATAAATTAAATCAATTAACAAACCTGTCCAGGTGTCAACACCATGGCCTCCGGTGTTTACCACGTCAGGTGATATTTATTTTGATAACTGTTAATTATCATTTGTAAAGAAAACAATTGGATTTCTTAATTGAAACCTTGAAGTCATAATCATGAATGAAATATCATTTAATGATAAATTTGAAAGCGTTTGATGTCGTGACAACAGAGTACATTGTAGAGAAAACTCCGAATTGAAGCCATTCAACAGTCTGACATTAAAAAGAATTGGCTAACGTTCCTAAAATTTCAAACCTCTATTAAGAGGTCACCTGTGTTACGCGGCAAGTTTCGGACCTTCCCTTGGGTGGCTGCTTAAAACAGGTTTGACTATATCAATATGTATAAAAAAAATTCAAGTGTACACTTTTGTACTGAGTTATGCCCCCTTTTTAACTAATCTTGAAATAAAGTAAACTTATGATGACTAGTCAGTGATACAGTTTAAATTAAATGAGTTTCTTGTTTAGAATGTAATATTGACCCTTGTCGTGAGTGTGTTTTTCTTGGTGACATGTTTTGTGTATTTTCCAGTAGTAATTCAGTGTGTTTACTACTGTGCAATAAATTATTTGCCCTTGTCTATTATAATTGATCTTGCTATATTTTATAAACAGTTAATTTCCAATGAAATCAATATGGCCTATGATACTGATAGTTATATTTTTTGTATTCCGGCTACATGATAATTTTCTCACACTAGTTTTATGTGATAAGATAAGATTTTGATAGATCCCTCATTTATAAAATAATAATAATAATAATATTGGATTTCTACTGGTCAGCAAGTAGTTATTACCAATGCACTCATTTTACCTGGACGAATGCAATTATTGCGTTAATTTAACTTTAAGTAAAAAAAAAATATTACCTTGATTATTTTCACACCTGAAATTGGCTAGATGGTGAAAATCGTTATGTGGCTTATAATTCATAGGAAAACAATAGATGATACAATGTATCTCAGACAAAAAAAAACAAAGATTATACACCCACTGTGGATTAAAAAGGTGTTTATGGTAGTCGTGGCAACAATATACAACAAGTATATGTTGTCAGTTGAATATAATTGTTATGTGTTTTGACATCTATGTTCTATTTTTAACCTTTTATTTTACATACTTCATATTTATTTTGTTCTCCTCTTTTTCAGCCTGTAAGAGAAAAGAACAGGAAATGTCCCCGCAAGACAACAGAGGCGCGCCGAAAAAACCTCGTTTAGTGTTCACAGACATTCAGAGGAGAACATTACATGCAATTTTTAAAGAAACAAAACGACCTTCTAAAGAAATGCAAGCTACGATCGCACAACAACT
Organism: Gigantidas platifrons; assembly: GCA_002080005.1. Classification (NCBI taxonomy): domain Eukaryota; kingdom Metazoa; phylum Mollusca; class Bivalvia; order Mytilida; family Modiolidae; genus Gigantidas; species Gigantidas platifrons. The sequence goes on from MJUT01034740.1 coordinate 136,439, forward strand.
CGGACTTGAGGTTACGACAGTAGCAAACTTTTTCATGAATGCACGTCGAAGATCGATAGACAAATGGCGTGACGATAATGGAAATGACAATCGTGAAGGAGTGATCAAAAGCTGAGTTGTTGTTCCTATATTTTGACCCTAGCAATATTTGAGTACATGATTAGATTATATGTTGTGAGAAGATTGGACATCTTGATATATATGTGTATGATTTCTATGAAGCAATGTAGTTTTAGAACAAAACAAAGTGATGTTCGTCCATTTTTTTATGTGCAAATATAACTATCTTGTATGTGCAATTTTTATAGCATTACAAGAAGACGTTGACAGTAAGCATAATTATACCATAGTGCATTGTCTCTAAAGGTTAAATGCTGATAGCGCCACGTTGGAAAAAAGATCTGATGTTCGAAAAATGTCTCACGATCTGAAGAACAAAACTTTTCAGAGATGCCTGGTTTTTTTTAAAAGACAAAAGAAAAGAGTCTTTATAGTTGGACACCATGTAATAATGGGTGCGATCAGCTGATTTTGATAAATCCAGTTTGTTTTTAGTTAGAACAGACTTTATGCTGATATAGGATTTTTTGCTAGTAGTTTGGTGGTGTTATAAATGTATTCCATATGTCTCATTCTTGTTAGCCATTACAGTGGTGCAGATATTTATGTTTTTTCATTCCTATTCTAATGTTAGTTAAACATTCCATTTTTTGTTTTCTTTTTCTTTGTTTTGAAAAACAGGCCAGAAATAATTGAAACATTCCAAAAGTTGGAATTAATTTAATTAATTAAATTTTTAACTTGTGATAAATTGTTTTTTTTTTTTTTTTTTTTTGGAGAACAAAAATATCAATCTATGGAAATTTTTAATGTATTATGTTTAAATTTGAGAACGATATTCTAAAGAGGAACTAAATTTCAGATTAATTTTGTTTTGAGTAAACGATAGAATCTCACATATTTTTTTATACTGTAAATAAGATCTTTTTTTTTTTCTTCATATGAAATCTCCAAACATTTTATGATGATAATTTTTGGACAAAATCTCATTATTTTCATTGTCATTTTGCAAGATTATGATGGTTTTCGGACAAATCTCTGTATGTTTTGTTGTCATTTTGTTTGCCATGACATATCAGGTAGCTAGATAGAGTTTTCATTGTGTTCATAAAAATCTACAAATGGTTGTAATTATCTAGTCGTAGAATGTCTCCAAGGAAACAGAAATCGCAACAGAAATCTGTGTTGTGCGTCCATTCATACAATCACTGTATTAAATTGTGCAATATTTATTGATTTTTTTTTTGTAATGGATTTTAGGTGATTATTTTGTTAATTATTATTTATTACATTTGTTGATTAATTTATTTGTTTAATGAGGACATTCATTGATGATTTGGGTGATTGTCGTTATTGATCCAATGAAACATTCCACTGACTCAGATTCTGTTAAGAGTATCCATGTCATTTAGATGCTTTTATATGGCTTCTTTCTATTATTGAAAGATCTGAATTGTTTCGAACAAAATGGCAAAATACCCTGGCTTTTGCTTTTAGTTTTAGTGACAACTAAAAAATCTGATGTTTTCAGTGTCCTGATTACATCGGGTTCAAAGTACAAGTTTTAGATATAAGATATTGTGCTGTTTATTTAGATATATTGAGTATTCTTTGATATTTTGCATTTAAAAGGGGTTTATAACTTGTTTTTACTAAATTTTAGAAGGGTTGTACTCTAACACTATATTTATCACTAGAATACTCTTCTTTCCTTTGAAATCCATATTTTTTATAATCTTTTGATTTAAACCCAATAAAAAAAAACAGTTTCTTTCCCCCGAACTACAAATTCCCCAACATTTAGTTGTTTTTACATGTGGTACAAAGTTTTATGAGTTTTCTAATTGCTCATTTTTTACAAGTCCTTTTTTATAACTGACTTGACTTTTAAGAAATCCATTACTATACACTGATGTTTTTGTTATCTTTTATTTTATATAGATTTTGCCCTTTTATATATGACTGCCAACTTTTTCTTTAAATCTTTTTTCTATGTTATGGAAAACCAGCAACTAGAAAATTTGATCTGTCTCATCAAATGAGAATATATAAAATAGGAAATATCAAATTAGGTTTCAGATTAATTCAGAAAGAAAAGTTTGAAAATTTAAGATCTACACTATCTATGGTATTATACATGTAGTATAGAAAGGTATTGATCTTAACCAGAAACAGGCAAAATGTATTTTTAATTCTCAAAGGGGTAACAAAACCTGGTTTTTCTTGTATACATTCCAACATGTCTGTAAAGATTAGTCATTATAAAGATGTTTAAAAGATTGATCATTATAGACAGGTTATTGCTTGTAATATACAGGTAAAGCAGGTTTAATGTACACTTTCCATTTTGAAAAACATTGTAAAAGTTTAAACATAAAATAATCAAAATATGGTTATAAACACAAACAGTATTCAATTGAAAATAAAAGCAAATAAATAAGATAAAATTCCTAAAATAGAAGGAGGAAGTAAATTACAAACAGATCGTATTATTTTCTAATTGCTGTGTTTTCTCTATTTGTTGATGTTGGTGTATGATTTTTGTCTTTATTTATTAATTTATTAAATGTTGTGTTTTTAAAACATAACTGTATAGATTTGTGTATACATTATATACGTTGAAACAAAATGTCCTGTACTGCTATTGGCGGGACATGCAATAAAATGTATTGAACTTTTTAGTGGTGTACATTTTTATCATCTGTATATATCGGTCATTATTTCATGTTGGTCTTCTAGACCTGTATATATAATGCCTTTTTTGACAGTGATCAGGAAATTTTGTCCCTTCAAGTACCTCACTCATAACAAAAAACAGATTTAAATATTTGCATGGTAAAATTTTATTTCTGTTTTAGATATTTTTATAGATAGATGTTTTTTGGAAAAGGTGTTGTAAAAAGATCAGTTGTTTATGCATTTCAAGACAAACTACATTTTAACAAAGTCTATATGACCTCATTTTGTTGTCTAGAGAGGAACATCAAGCCATTTGAAATATAAAAACTGGGAATTATTTTTTTTATTCATTCTTCACAAAAACCTTTAATAGGTAAAAAGATTAAGTAAATATAAACATTTAAAGTGCTATAACAGGTAATTGTTCTACAAGATGTGTGATAAATTATTGTGACTAAACACAAGTACTTTAAGGTGATGATGCCACGCTATAGCTGAAATATTACTAAAGTTGGTGTTAAACACCGGCCAATCAATCAATCATTAAGGTGATGAAATACAACGGCAAGATTGAATATAGAAGACAAGTCTTAGACATTCTATTTGGGAATTATAAGAATTCTTGTGTCCATTAAAGAAGAAATTCACCATATAAAATCTGATATTTACCTGTTTTTCACAGATAAATGTAGGATTATTAGAAATTTAAGAGATTAAATCTGTCTCGAGAAAAATGTATTTAGAATTTCGGAAATTGATATTATTTGTTGAAGAAAACGATTTTGATTTGTTTCATGCCATTCCAGTCATACTAAGTTCAATTGCTTGTCAAAGTCATCGTAAAATAATTTATAAATGGGAACATGTTGCATTAACAAATATTCTTAAACATTCTTTAGAAGTTGCCACTGCAACAGTTTGTCAAAGGATTATTTACAAGTTAATTTCCATGGAAACAAGGTCATGTGATGGGAAGTATAACAGCTGTTCGTCTTTTGTGGGCTTTTTAATGTTTTTATCACCAAACAAAACAGTAGAAATCATATATTATTTTTTTATGCTGAATTTGCTTTTGAAAACAGAAATAAATAAACTGAAGTAAATTTTGATTCTGGTGAAAAATCTGTTTGTCCTATAAATATTTAGATTTAGTTCTATGCTGTTGTGGCAGAAAATCATCTCAATTTTCATCTTGAGTAGATACAGTAAAATGAGAATTTTGTTTTGACCATTTAATAATATCTGCTTTTGGGAGACTTGTATACTTCATTTATCATAACTGTGTTTATAAAACAGGACATTCCAATCAGAACTAGACTTTCACTTCAACAGAGGACAAAAATAATGCAATTATTCATTCTAGTGGTCTTTGTCAATGTTAAATGTTTCTATAATCATTAAATCTTGGGTTCAGTATTATTGAGGATCTCTATAAAATTGCTAAATTTTGTTATTACCCTTATTTGCTTGTATGCCAAGTTAGGATCCTCTTGTCTCATTTTTACAACAGCTATTCTGACATAATAGTTTGTCATCACTGTTGAGGTGAAAGCTGGGATCAAAATTCAGGGACCATGAAATGTTGTATTTCCTACTAAAGTTTGCCACTAAAAACCTAGTCACATGATTCAACAGTCCCATGTCATGTGACCTGTATGTCACATGGTTTGTCATATGATCAACTTATTTATTGTGCAATATACATACTTGTGTGTTGTGGTGCATATAGTGTTAAAATTGTACAAGTTATGTGTTTTCAGTCATCATCATTTTATGCATTCATTTTACAATTATTTATTTTTACCAGTTACATCTTTCATCAATTTTCAACCTCATAAAATATTTGGTTATTTTTAGTACAAATACAATTGTGAAAGAACAAACATTGAAGAGAACTTTTTTAAGACAGTAAAACAATAAAATGACATGTCTGCTGTGTGAAGAATTTTTTTTATAGAATTCTTTCAATACAACTACATGATCACTTGGAAATATTTTCCGTAATATTTTTTTTTGTATATTTGCATTTATGGTTCAGAATTCATCAACTTGATGGGTATAGTTTGAGGGAACAAAAACAACATTAGGTAGTCAAATGTACTGTTTTTTTATGTGTCTATTTTTAGAATGTGTGAAACCTGTGTTTCTCACTTATGCAAATGTTGGAAACATAACTTGTACTGATTACAAACAATAAATAGTCACCAAGCTATATATATATATATATATTATAATCTTTGTGGAAAAAAAGTTTGAACAGTGATGATCACCAATTCCACCAGTACTGACAAAACAATTGCCTCAATCATTGAACATAAAAAAAAAAGACTATTAGATATGACGTTTGAAATCCAGGTCCTGGCTTGGGACAGGCACAAAAATGTGGCAGAGCTAAATGTTTAATGGAATCCAAAACCACCCTTATTGATAATTGCATTTCCAACTGCAATACAAATATTAACAAGCCATAAAACACCGGCACAGATTCACTTCCACTCCAAAAACACCACATACTATTACAAAAACGAAGGACAACATAAACTTGGACTGTACAATAGCAGGGTCAAAGAATGATCCTAGTGAACTAACTACTAGCTAGGAATGTAGAATCTGTTGGTTAAAGACCAAAAAAAATAAACTGTTACTTCCAACAGATGTAATATCAGTCATAAACATCTAAAGAAATTAATGGTTCTTTGTGGGATAACAGAATAAATATGTCATCAGTTTAGTATATCACCATCTTGTCAATGTTGACAGGATCTTTGCAACGTTTAGGAACTTTCAATCGCTTCTACCAAAATAGAGGAGACCAATACAGAGTAATAAGATAATATAAGTACTTGACCCTTTGAACCAAACATATCTTTAATATAGTCCTCTAGTATGATTTGATCTGGAACATTAGAACAAAAATATATACAGTGAAAGCTGTCTAAGCTGAACCCTGAATAAACCGAAACTTTAAATAAAGTACAAATGTAGGAAATCTTTGTTAATGCCTTGTCTATTCTGAACACAAGTTGGTCACAAGGAGATTTGGTTTAGATAAGTCAATGTAGGAAATCTTCGTTAATGCCTTGTCTATTCTGAACACAAGTTGGTCACAAGGAGATTTGGTTTAGATAAGTCAATGTAGGAAATCTTCGTTAATGCCTTGTCTATTCTGAACACAAGTTGGTCACAAGGAGATTTGGTTTAGATAAGTCAATGTAGGTGGTTTAGATAAGTCAATGTAGGAAATCTTCGTTAATGCCTTGTCTATTCTGAACACAAGTTGGTCACAAGGAGATTTGGTTTAGATAAGTCAATGTAGGAAATCTTCGTTAATGCCTTGTCTATTCTGAACACAAGTTGGTCACAAGGAGATTTGGTTTAGATAAGTTTCATTGTATTTTCTCATTTCACTGTTCCACCAACATGGTCACCTGCTCAAATACACACCATCAGATCACTCTGCTATGGACTTGCTCCTTTATTGCTGAGAAAAGTTGGCCAAGTAAGTGATATAAGCTGATGATCATCAAAATTAAATAATCCAGTGGACAAGGAAAGAGTAAATGAACAACTAATTGTGTCTCCTGCAGAGTAGTCCCATGGTTATCACTATCAGTTGTGTTTCAACCGCATCCGTGGCATAATGGTTGATGTACTCCTCTCGAGTGTGACAAGTCGTGGGTTTGAGCCCATATTGGGTCAAACCAAAGACTAAAATTTGTATCTGTTGCTGCTCGACTAATCACATGGCATTAGAGGAGTAAGAGCAAAGACTGCTTGGCTCAGATTCAGGATAGTGGGACAACATGTCTATTCACGGACTGTTGTTCCAGTGAGGTAGCACTAGAAAAATCCTAATCGGTGTGTTGGTCTAGTACAAAACGGACCACGTCATTATCTCATTGAAAATTAACATGTTCTCCCCATGATATAGCTGAAAAATTGATGAATTGGCGTCAAACAACAATCGCTCACTCATTTTTTGTCCCCCGACGCTTCGTCGAAGGGGACTATAGAAATGGGTATCGTCCGTACGTCCGTCCGTATGTCCGTCCGTCCGTGTGCTTTTTGGTTTCCAGATGATAACTTGTGAATGAAAATTCAGATTGAAGCTAGGTTTGGTATGTAAGTGTATCTCATGAATACCTAGGTCAAGTGCGATAGGGATCATTTTTCGACAAATCTTACCAGAGTTACTCCCCTTTTTTTACTTCAAAATTGCTAATATTTTGGTTTCCAAATTATAACTTGTGAACAAAAAGTCAGATTGAAACTAGGTTTGGTATGTAATTGTATCTCATGAATATCTAGGTCAAGTTCGATAATGATGATTTTACGACAAATCTAACCAGAGTTACTCCCCTTTTTTTACTTCAAAATGGTCCTTGGATGGTCCCCTTTCAGAATTATGAGTCATACAGGCTCACCTGACCCTCTAGTTTACAGTAGTTTCAAAATTTAATCTTACGATATAACCTTGGCGTCGGGGGACCAGTGGCCAACGGCCTTTTATTTTTTCTGAGAGCAAAGGTGCCATGCAGTGATCACATCATCAACATCAATTTTTCAACAGAAGCCAATCAAATTTCCAAATTTTCTTATACAGAAACTTAAGTGGTGTGCCTGCAAAATAAATTGTTTAACTTTAATTTCTGAGGTTCCCAGAGCCAAAGGGGAATTTTCAAATCGATTCAGAAAAGGAAGACCGTGCCGGTTTATCCATTAGGCACATTAGTAACTAGGCATACGAACGCATTTTTTCTGATGCACTTCATTTTTAATTTGTATGAAGCAAAAAATGTCAAAATGGTGCCTGGGCCTGCCAAGGCCCTAATCCGACACCGAAGGGAGGTCAGCAACCCCTAGACCACTCGGGGGCCCATGTGGCTCAGTGAGTTAGGTCGTTGGATCTAACTACTCGTACAAGCCTATCACCAATACGGTGTGGGTTCGCGCCCAGCTTTGTCAATTACAAAAAAGGGTGCACTCGGCTCACAGCCGCAAGTGATAAAGTTTACCAGTTGCTTCCCAATGGTCGGTTCTCTCCGGGTACTCCGGCTTCCTCCATCACTAAAACTGGTCGCCATGATATAGCTGAAATATTGTTGAAAGTGGCGTTAAAACATCAAAAAATAAAATCAAACTCCTTTATATTTTGCTCTTTGTTGAAATCCCTTCTATCAACGTTAATTGTAAACGTGTATAGATCAGTGAATTAACTTCAAACTTATCAAATCAAATGGGTTTTAAATTGTTCAGGTGAGCAGTGGTGGAAAACCCAAATCAGCAAGTGAACGTGAAATTGTGCAGGTAAATTGTCAATGGGTCTCTTGTATCATGTCCGACTCGGAAGTTTTACAGACCTTGAATGATGTTGACCATATTTATAATAATTGTAACTTTACACAGTACTTGCTACGGAATCATATTTGCTAATATTTCTCAAAACAGTCTTTCAATGTATATTTTCCTCCTGTTAAACGGTTACCGGGTGACACCATATGTACATTCCTTGATCATCTATCTGATGGTATAGGAACTGCGTTGGTGGAGATCATCTTAAGCCTAGTTGGTAGGGCTTACAATACGAGAGGTCCTGCTATTGAATCCCATCGGGAACATTGCTATTTTTTTGGAGATAATATATACTCTACTGTTACACTGGCAAAACTAAACAACTTACAATGGTCAGAGCAGGAAACCTGGTCGGTTTACATGTGTCATCAAGGTATGATGACTTTGGTGTGGGGATGTAATGGACACTCCCCTTTATCTAAGGAACCGTTGTATGTTCATATCTACCTCCACTAACTGCGCTAGTGGATATTTCGCTAACTGTGTTAGAGGATATTTCCTTTAGCTCATTTAGCAGATTTTATTTACAATGCGAGAGGTCCCTGGATCGCATCCAATCAGAGACACTGCATTTTTCCGACGGTAAAATGGATTCTGCTCTTACACATTAAACTTTTTTTTTCTTTCTTTTTTTTTTTTCATAATCCGATTTCATGAGAATTACTTTAAAAAACATCTCCACTGAATGGTTAATTTCATCTCAACATTGTTTTAAAAACTTTATTATTAATTTGCAACATAAATACGCATTTTTTCTTTGATGTTTTTATGCAGTAATCAACTTAAAAATAGTGAACTTTTACAAACCATGGTCTAACATGAAGATCTTGATGTTATTCCATGATTTTGACGTCATAGATCTGTTATTCCATGATTTTGACGTCAGATCTTGGTGTTATTCCATGATTTTAACGTCATAATGTAATTTCTGTTACAAAACATATATACCATGGATCTTACTCATGAACTTATTTAAACCAACTCATCCTTAGGATTCGTTGGTTTAAATAAGTTAATTCGTAAGATCCATGGTGTATATAATACTAATACGAGTTTTAGCTAAATATTGAAACGTTACACATTTGAAACTACAAAGCTATTTTTACGTTTGTTTGGGATAGATCATTGGTTACACTTTTTTATTTGATACCCAACACCTCTATTTTCCGAACCGGTTGCTGTCACAGAAATAATATGGCAATACATATTGTAATATATTCTTGATTTTCTTTGGAATCCGAACGTGTTCTCAAATTAATAGGCTTCGTGGAAACTATGACTATGAATTTGTTCAATGCAATTTTGTGATCATTTCAGTGGCATGCAGTTGCAAGTTTATACATTTTATTATTATTCTACTTGTATTCCAGTTTGAACACAAAGAAAAACGGGATACCCTATGTAGTTTCTCGGGTCCATGACACACGCTATTTACTGAGAAAATTACGACGCCTATAGCTTCAAAGCATTAATAAAAATAATAGAATCTTGAAAATGTCTTGTTTCCTTTTTCATTAGTTTTCATTCATATTTATAAAATCAATATCTCCATTTTAGAATACGGCAACTATTGAAGACACAATATTTAAAAGTAAAAATGTGACTTTTGATAAATCAGTGGGGTTACATGTGGTAATTATAAGCATAGTTTACAATTCTACAGCGTTAAATTAGATTCCACTCATTATACTTGCACCAGTGAACCACGTAAGAGTTTCAACTGAGATCATTTGTGCAATAGTTATGATTTCACGTTTTATTACGTTTGTGAATTTGCCAGAAATTTTGACATCAATCACAAAGAAGACATGATACAAAACAATAAATGGGGTCGAATGTGCATATACCACGCAGAGCTACGTGTGCAACTGTTGACCTCGTGAAAAAAAACTTCCATTTTTACAATAGTACGCACATAAACGTATTCTGACTTGATTACAAAGAAGATGACTGAAAGAAAGAAAGGTGGTCGTATGTACGGATATCACATAGAGCTACTTGTACATTTGCGCCTTGGGAAAAACTTGCCCTTTTTAGTACGAAAATAGATGAGTCATTTGTATGCTAATTGGATAAGCAGGGTGGCGGTTAAACCCTCGGATATTCTGCATAAAATATACCGTTTAATTATTTATATGATTTTTCTTCATTATTTGTTCAGAGTCAGAAAATTATACCAATAACTGAGAGAAATGAAACGTTTCGTTCCTATCAAATGAATATCGGTATACATGTAGCTTCATTTTAAAAATAGCGGGTTGTTTTTATTACGATGTATCGTCACAGCGTGCCTTTCACATGATTGTGTTTCCTTAGTCGATCTTCATAATGGAATGTACTGAACATCGAAATGTGAAGTCGGGCATAATGATGACGGTATTTGTAAGATTATTTGAACAGTATTTTGTTGATGATAACCCCGTATCTGGGAAATAAAATTATATGCACGAAATAACATCAGAACGATAATGATGCCCAGATTTAGCGTTTATCATCTGAAGCCATATTCAACTGCAGGCTTGGGGCAGATCCACACTCAATCTAAAGTATAAGTTATGATCATTACTGAAGCCACTACTGTGACTGTGAAGTGTAGTACAACAATAACAGTGCTGTTCCTTAACTTTAATTTGTGTCTAAAAGTAAAATTAGATACGGTAATATCTCATGTTCATTAACAGCCTTATCCTTTCTTACTACAAGCTGTTCTTTTACTTTAATTTGTGTCTAAGTGTAAAGTTGAACAGTCTCTCATGTTAATTTACATCCATATCCTTTCTTACTACAAGTTGTTCCTTTACTTTCATTTGTGTCTAAGTGTAATGTTGAACAGTCTCTCATGTTCATTTACGTCTATATCCTTTCTTACTACAAGCTGTTCCTTTACTTTAATTTGTGTCTAAAAGAATGTAAAGTTGGATATTCTCTCATGTTGATTTACATCCATATCCTTTCTTACTACAAGCTGTTCCTTTACTTTAATTTGTGTCTAAGTGTAATGTTAGATAGTATCTCCTGTTCATTTACATCCATATCCTTTCTTACTACAAACTGTTCCTTTACTTTAATTCATGTCTAAGTGTAAAGTTGGATAGTCTCTCATGTTCATTTACATCCATATCCTTTCTTACTACAAGCTGTTCCTTTACTTTAATTTTATGTCTAAGTGTCATGTTAGATAGTCTATCATGTTCATTTACATCCATATCATTTCTTACTACAAGCTGTTCCTGTACTTTAATTTGTGTCTGAGTGTAAAGTTGGATATTCTCTCATGTTCATTTACATCTATATCCTTTCTTACTACAAGCTGTTCCTTTTCTTTAATTTGTGTCTAAGTGTAATGTTAGAAAGTTTCTCATGGTCATTTACATCCATATCTTTTCTTACTACAAGCTGTTCCTTTACTTTAATTTGATGTCTAAGTGTAATGTTGAATAGTCTCTCATGGTCATTTACATCCATATCCTTTCTTACTACAAGCTGTTCCTTTTCTTTAATTTGTGTCTAAGTGTAATGTTAGAAAGTTTCTCATGGTCATTTACATCCATATCTTTTCTTACTACAAGCTGTTCCTTTACTTTAATTTTATGTCTAAGTGTAATGTTGAACAGTCTCTCATGTTGATTTACATCCATATCCTTTCTTACTACAAGCTGTTCCTTTACTTTAATTTGTGTCTGAGTGTAAAGTTGGATAGTCTCTCATGTTAATTTACATCCATATCTTATCTTACTACAAGCTGTTCCTTTACTTTAATCTATGTCTAAGTGTTATGTTAGATAGTATCTCAAGTTCATTTACATCCATATCCTTTCTTACTACACGCTGTTCCTTTACTTTAATTTTTGGCTAAGTGTAAAGTTGGATATTCTCTCATGTTAATTTACATCCATATTCTTTCTTACTACAAACTGTTCCTTTACTTTAATTTGTGTCTAGAAGAGTGTAAAGTTGGATATTCTCTCATGTTCATTTACATCCATATCTTATCTTACTACAAGCTGTTCCTTTACTTTAATTGTCGAAGTGTAATGTTAGATATTCTCTCATGTTCATTTACATCCATATCCCTTCTTACTACAAGCTGTTCCTTTACTTTAATTTTTGGCTAAGTGTAAAGTTGGATATTCTCTCATGTTAATTTACATCCATATCCTTTCTTACTACAAGCTGTTCCTTTACTTTAATTTGTGTCTAGAAGAGTGTAAAGTTGGATTTTCTCTCATGTTCATTTACATCCATATCTTATCTTACTACAAGCTGTTCCTTTACTTTAATTTTTGGCTAAGTATAATGTTAGACAGTATCTCAAGTTCATTTACATCCATATCCTTTCTTACTACAAACTGTTCCTTTACTTTAATTGTCGAAGTGTAATGTTAGATATTCTCTCATGTTCATTTACATCCATATCCGTTCTCACTACAAGCTGTTCCTTTACTTTAATCTATGTCTAAGTGTTATGTTAGATAGTCTCTCATGTTCATTTACATCCAAATCCTTTCTTACTACAAGCTGTTCCTTTACTTTAATTTATGTCTTAGTGTAATGTTAGATAGTCTCTCATGTTCCTTTACTTTAATTTATGTCTTAGTGTAATGTTAGATAGTCTCTCATGTTCATTTACATCCAAATCCTTTTTAACGAATTTATTATAAATCTACATACAATATACTGTATGGTATCCACTACAGTATAGTTAACAGACTTAGTACCACCGGGTATGTTGATCCACTCACTGCTGACATTAGACCTGATTTTGTAGTGTACCATGAAAATGACATACTACTTTTTGTCTTATTGAATATTAACTTGTTAATAACAGTATTATTATGTGAACGTTCAAAGTAAAGTTATTTTTTGGGGGGGGAAATGAACAAATTATGAGCTAGATTTACATGAAATCATGTATGTTAAATTTATTTAGCAGGACGAATGTGTACAAGTTGTCTACAATGCGAACGATTTCAAATGTGTAAATATCATTTGTTTTTCCCCAGTGTGCGGACGATCTCAAATTAATCTCATTTATCTTTCCCGAGTGTGCGGACGATCTCAAATTAATCTCATTTGTCTTTCCCGAGTGTGTGGACGATCTCAAATTAATCTCATTTGTCTTTCCCGAGTGTGTGGACGATCTCAAATAAATATCATTTGTCTTTCCCGAGTGTGCGGACGATCTCAAATAAAGATCATTTGTCTTTCTCGAGTGTGCGGACGATCTCAAATAAATATCATTTGTCTTTCCAGAGTGTGCGGACGATCTCAAATAAATATCATTTGTCTTTCTCGAGTGTGCAGATGATCTCAAATAAAGATCATTTGTCTTTCCCGAGTGTGCGTACGATTTCAAATAAATATCATTTGTCTTTCCCGAATGTGCGGACGATCTCAAATAAATATCATTTGTCTTTCCCGAGTTTGCGGACGATCTCAAATAAATATCATTTGTCTTTCCCGAGTGTGCGGACAATCTCAAATAAATATCATAAGTCTTTCCCGAGTGTGTGGACGATCTCAAATAAATATCATTTGTCTTTCCCGAGTGTGCGGACGATCTCAAATAAATATCATTTGTCTTTCCCGAGTGTGCGGACGATCTCAAATGTGTAATTTTCATTTGTCTTTCACGAAGCTGATGTAAAGCCTAGTCATGTTCAATCGTGTCATCGATATCCTTGCCATATACTAAAATTATCTTTGATGATTTAGCGGTCACTATACGAATTAAATGCTAAAAATCAAAGATTTTATGGACCTACAGAATTGCTGCATATTGCAATTGAAAGAAGGTCAACAGACGGCACCTAGTTTCCAGTTTTAATTATCACTCCATTTTGTTGTTTCTATAGAAATGTCATAGAAAATTACAGAGATAGACAGACACCTTGAACTATATTAAAACATTTTTTTTCAAGAACATCCAAGAAATTATAGTGTTTTGTAATGTACAGAGTTAAAATTAGAATCCTGCGACATATTTCGAAAATAAATAATATTTTATCATAATTTATAGGGTACTGTTGACAATTCGACCGAATTTGAAAACAGATGCCACTTGTATGTATGTCTGTATTAAACATTATATAACAAATGCACTTGTATGTATGTCTGTATTAAACATTATATAACAAATGCCACTTGTATGTATGTCTGTATTAAACATTATATAACAAATGCCACTTGTATGTATGTCTGTATCAAACATTATAACAAATGCCACTTGTATGTATGTCTGTATCAAACATTATATAACAAATACCACTTGTTTGTATGTCTGTATTAAACATTATATAACAAATGCCACTTGTATGTATGTCTGTATCAAACATTATATAACAAATGCCACTTGTATGTATGTCTGTATTAAACATTATATAGCAAATGCCACTTGTATGTATGTCTGTATCAAACATTATAACAAATGCCACTTGTATATATGTCTGTATCAAACATTATAACAAATGCCACTTGTATGTATGTCTGTATCAAACATTATAACAAATGCCACTTGTATGTATGTCTGTACTAAACATTATAACAAATGCCACTTGTTTGTATGTCTGTATTAAACATTATATAACAGATGCCACTTGTTTGTATGTCTGTATTAAACATTATAACAAATGCCACTTGTTTGTATGTCTGTATTAAACATTATATAACAAATACCACTTGTATGTATGTCTGTATTAAACATTATATAACAAATGCCACTTGTATGTATGTCTGTATTAAACATTATATAACAGATGCCACTTGTTTGTATGTCTGTATTAAACATTATA
>MJUT01034740.1:151673-162089 GCA_002080005.1 Gigantidas platifrons
TGTATGTCTGTATTAAACATTATATAACAAATGCCACTTGTTTGTATGTCTGTATTAAACATTATATAACAAATGCCACTTGTTTGTATGTCTGTATCAAACATTATATAACAAATGCCACTTGTTTGTATGTCTGTATTAAACATTATATAACAAATGCCACTTGTTTGTATGTCTGTATTAAACATTATATAGCAAATGCCACTTGTTTGTATGTCTGTATTAAACATTATATAACGAATAACAGAACAAAAACAAGATTTGTGTTCTGATTAGACTGAACTATGCATAGGCGGGTCCACATTTTCGAAAAAAAGGGGGTTCTGCTATATTTTTTGCCTCTAAAAAAAAGGGGGGGGTAAAACAAAATCCCGTATTTTTTCAGATAAGAGGGTCTGGACCGCCCTCCACTTGATTCGTTTATACTGTGTAAACGCAATAACTAGAGGTTCTCAAAAGAAACGTTGGACTGATCAATGTTATGCAGATGCATTATTAATTAGAGCTCAATTTAACTTCAAATAAAACAGTTATAATCAATTAAAGAACTTTCTATTTTTAGTAACAGCCACCATCTTGAATGGAAGACGGAGATGTCTGACACAATTTTGAAAGGGGACAACTCAACTTGATGACCATCCCAGCCGGGTTTGATTTAATTTGGTTCAGTGGTTTCAGAGGATAATATTTAAATATGAGAGTTCACGTCGGACAACAAAAGTTCACATGGCCTTAATTTAGGTAAGTGAGCCAATATGGCAAAATTCTGAAATACTGTTGATATCGGTACCACACTCGTCACAGATCGGCCAAAAACGTTCCTACATCTAGAAGTAGAGCAGCGGGTTCACCCGAGATTTGTCGATATCTCGATACCACTGACAGACCAGGGAATTCCCTGAACAGACTGAGGACACATGACGCTCATCTCGGGAAGATCTAACCATGTGTTATATTACTATGTAGAAATTCTATGTTTCACTTGATCATTTTACACGAATTACATATAGTCAAAAACCTATAAAAGTACACATCAATATGTCTGTGTGTAAAATGTTCATGAATGATGTAGCCGGGAATTGCACTTTTAAATAACTTTTTTTTCAATTAAATTTAACTAATCTTAGCTTAGAATATAAGCTTAAGAAAATTCACAATTAAAATGTACATGTGTTTTAATTTTATGTACATGTATCTTTGACAGGAGATCATGAGATTTTGTTTATATGTGTGCTGGTGTAAGACATAATAGTGTCCAATGTTAAAGTGTCCCCCTCCCCCGGACAATATTTTATAGAGATTGCGATATGAAATAGTGCCCGGTGCTATGAAATTGTGTCCTAGTATAGGGTTAAGGTAAGTCATAATAGTGTCCTATGTCAAAGTGTCCCTCGGACAATATTTTATAGAGATTGCGATATGAATTAGTGTCTGCTGGACACTATAACATATGTAAAAGTGTCCGGCGGACACTTTGAACTAGAGGACACAATTAAATGCTACACTTTCATATTGTCAGTTATTATCCAAGCTTTAATAAAGCAGCACTTTAATTGTCTAGTATCATTTTAACCCATCTATAATAAGATCTGTGTAAAACGATAAACATCAGAACTAGATTTCTTTTGTGATTCTAGTATTGTTAGATCGTGTTCGTTACCAACATGACTGAATTAACTCATTAAAGGTACAGTTGTTAATTCATATGGTTAGAGGTGTGACAACTTATGATCTTTTCATCTACACGGACAAAATGAGGTGTGAGCAGGACTTTTTGACAGGTGTAAGAAACGAGGGGCAGTGTGACAGTCAGGTGACAGGTGTGGCCAATTCTTTTGATGTCTTTGATCCGGCGTTATATGAGAATGCTTAATCTTAATTAACAATTAAAAACATTATTGAAATGGAAGGTTTTACTCCAGGCTACAGCAAATTTTCCATCTGACGAAAAGTAAACATGGCAATATGTTGTTAAGCTTGTATGTTAAATATTTGTTCTAGATGGAGGCTGAATTCATATACCGTTATTTGGTTTGTCAATATTACCGTTAGTTGGCACGAGACATGTTGCACAAATAAAAGGATTGTTTAAATCGAGGGGCGGGGCATCGGTGTAAACTCAGGTAAAAATAGTCTTCGGTCCATTATGCCATGTCCTTTGATAAATCTAAATACTCCTATTGTTTGCGTGAGATTTTGCCACGTGGCGACAATTACAGTCGTGTGCCATGGAGGGAGCTAATTCTCACTTTATTGTGTAAATAAATATGGTCTTGTTTGGATTACAAAAACTACCTACATTTCTATTTACCTAAAAGTAGATTTAATTGTGGTTAATGGTTCTTTTGAGAGTTTCGTATTAATTACATGTGAAAACAAGGCTACTAGCTCAACAGATCGATATAACCGTAACTACGTACATGCAATAACAACTAACACACCTGCGCATTGTCATAAGATTCGTGCAGTTTTCTGTTAATATCTTTTAAATCATCTGTTTTAACAACCATTTAAATATAGCGAGTTGCTTTCTGATTTGTGCATAAAATGTATTATGGTAAATCAAACACACCGACAATATCACAATAAAAGGCAAGGTCATACATAATCAGGTCATTTCACAATTATGAAAATAATTCTTCTGAACATTGTACACAACGGAAAACTAACGTAATATTGTATAGCTTCCTCCGTATACTTCATCTAGAATTTGTAAAGCACTATTTTTGAAAACGCGACCTTTAAATACCCTGTGAATTTGTGATTCATATATATTGGGGATGCGTCCCTTGTTTATCTGCCCATAGTTTTACAGATAATTCCCCCAAAATACGTTTATGAACTCTTTGTGACTGATACCTGTTCAATCCATTCATAAATTAAAACCCCCAAAAATCAGTTAAATTATTGTCAATTTGACGGGAAATTGGAAATCTTTATTGGTGTTATGGGAGCGATTATGTCGATAATAATATTTCTTTCTTCTTGTCGATTATGTCGATAATAATATTTCTTTCTTCTTGTCGATTATTACAGTAGACACGACCGTGTGTAAATCTATATACAAGTCGTTATAACAGATCAAATAATATAGATTTTGGCAAATATAATACATTTCTTATCAATAAAGTCCTTTTTAAAACCAACTAATTTTCGATTTCCCATAGATATTTCATTTGCTACAAATTACAAAGATTTAAGAGAAACGAAAATCGAATGTACGAAAATCCAGTAATAGGCTTACATTGATTGTAAAGACTTGATATAAACAGGGTAAATTTGTCCAGAAATTCATTTTCTGTCAGTTTCATCAGCTGTCAAAAACATAGCTGCACCTGTTTATTTTGTTGGAGTTTTAGGTTTTATAAACCGTCATTACAAGTTGCACATTTGAGCTTCAGAAGGGATAATACGGTTTACAAGTGAAATTTTATATCATATTTGTTGAAACAGATGGAAGATTTGACGAGGGATATTCATAAAAGCTTGGAAACCGTCAAATTGGAAGGTGAGTGGATGTTGGCTTACTTTGACAACCAAGAAAATCGTCTTCCGCAAAAATATATAGAAGTGGCATAAAAAGCGAAACTGGGAAATGGAGTGGATTGTAAAGGGGGGGGGGGCGGAGGGATGGGAGAAATATATATTGACATTATTGTAAAAGCTGAAATAAGAAAAAATATAATACAAAACAAAAAATACGAGTCAGACTATAGGTAGTCTATGAAGAAATTGTAATATATACTATACATTACTAACTACATGTAGTTGACATTAGTTTTGTCCTACTATTTAGTTATATTGTACATTGTTTTGTAAGCTTAAAATGATAGGTACATTTTGTTTATGTTGTCAATATTTCTATTTTCATAAACGGACCATTAACCTTTCGTCCAACCAAAGATAGTATTTCTCATCAAATTTCGGTGTGTAAAGTCTTTTTTAACTGTACGATGATCATTTGTAAATTTACACTTACATAAAACGTATTGTCACTTGCTTCTATAGATCAGCGAAATTTTAGAATACTAAGATGACAAAGCTTAAAAAAATGAAAATTAGCAAACTTTTAGAATATTAAGATGACAAAGCTTAAAAAAAGTGAAAAATTAACAAAATTTTAGAATATTAAGATGACAAAGCTTTAAAAAAAAAAGTGAAAAATTAGTAATTAAGATGACAAAGCTCAAATAAATGGTCCAACTTGTTAGATGATCACCTACCAATTCAACATAGTTTGGTGACTGTGATTCTTAGTCAAGGTTACAGTAGGGTCTACTACATACCACGGTTGGGCTACAGTATTCTTACGCATGTTGTGTCATCCGGGGGGTAAGAGATTTTGATTGGTGACAACTTTAATTCCTCCCGTTACAGGTAATTTAAACTTAAAGTCATTTTATAATTACCTATCATGATACAATATCAAAATTCCATGAAAAGTGGGTTGGAAATATTTTTCTGTTCAAATAACAATACATGCGGCTCGGTAGATGTACTTACATACAGAGGGTTAAGATGTTTAAACCAAAGTCAAAAGATAAAGAATTTGAAGGAGGTACAAATGGACTGTTGAAGAACTCTTTGTTTTCTCACTAAGCATCAACACAACCCTTTGAAGGAATGTTTCTGTAAATACTGGTTCAGCTTTAGACATGTGCCGTTCTTTGTTTATTGAGAGTAGGACAATAAAATATTTAGTGATTCTACACATAAAGCGTTATTTAATAAATAATATACAACTAGTTGCTACACCAACTCAAACTGAACAGAAAACGAGATAAAATAATTAAGACAGGAAATTGACAAACTAAACATTGTTAATGGTTATAACCATTATCATGAAAAATATAATTTAAAATTGTACGAGGGAATGAAATATTAATTATTAAATTAATCTTAACATATTGAATTTAAATTAAAAAAAATAATATGAATAAACACTTAAAAAATCAAAATGCAGTGCGTAAGCTAAGATTAAATTGATGAAAACGTATCCACAGCCACATTGACAGTTTAAAACAATGTACAGAACGAACTAAGAGCTGAAATATTAACTAACGAATCGCTGTACGGATTTATAAATGTCTTCAAAATATTGTATCTATCAAATTTTAATTTAAGTTAAATTTACTCTCTTTAACCGTGTAGAAAAATTGTATGAAATATATATTATTTTTAAATACGATTTTATCTCATAACGGGGCCATGATTGATAAATAAAAAATATATTTTATTTTATATATTTATATTATTTAAAAAATTATTAAAGAAAACTATTTTTTAATAGCTACTAAATAACTACAGCTTCACATTGCAAATGACAAATTAAATTTAACATTTATATATATAATTTAATTTGAATTTAAACATAAGTAAAATCCATGATAATATGTCCGAAGTGAAGACAATTGAATGCTATATTCATTCTGTATGATACAACATTATGTAAGTTTGTCAGTGACTTCCTACAGTTTAGTCGGTAGTTTTCTCGGGGTACTCCGGTTTCCTTCACCAATAAATCTGACCGCCACGATTTAACTGAAATATTATTGAAAGTGGCGTTCAACACCATAAAACAAACCAAACTTTTATTCCGTTAGCATTTTGTATACCTCATATACAATTTATGATGTATATATAATGGAATAGTTTATAAGGGAACGACCCTTTTACTTTGGAAGCTCTGTTTTCTAAGAAGCCAGAAAATGTTGACATGGCAACAAAAATCAGATTATTTCTTTTATTGTAAATAAAAAACGTTCATTTTCTTCAAATGTAACCAAAATATCTTTTCGAAAACTGCAGTGTCAGATTTAGATTTTTGCTATTAAATCTGGAGACGGAATTTTGTTTTAAAATAAAGCCGCCACCTTCCTTAAAGTTAAATGGTCGTTTCTTAAGATAAATTGTAAAAAACATTTAAATAACAATCTTATGATATATCGTATAAAGTATATATCTTTATGAATATTATATGATTAGGAATGTGGCATTGGAGTAACCTGCGACAATATTTCAATTGATATTTCGTGGTTGTGAATCTTTTTATTTCATTGAGGTTTTATTGAATGTTTCAGTGTTTTATGGTACTTTTCACACAGTATAATTTTATTAGATATATTTATATGGTTGACATGTTAAATTGTTTTATGTTTTAGATTGTAAAGCGCTTAGAGTAATTTTTACTTAGATAATGCGCTATATAAATACTGCATTAATAATAATAATTGTAAGTTAAGTGATGTCGATAACATAAAAAAAATAGGATCCAGTACAAGACATAAAAACTAAACAAAGTCGATAACATAAAATTATGATCCAGTATAAGACATAAAAACTAAAACATGTCGATAACATAAAAAAATAAGATCCAGTACAACGATTCGACTGTAAATAATAAAATATCAGAGGCTTAAAACCATTCAGCTTATCCCCTTTTTTAAAAATGTATTTCCAGGTTCGGAGGGACAAGCAATGCACAGAGTAATTTCAATTAGACTGAACATTTAGTAGTTGACCAGAGCTCTGGTAGTCGACAATGTAGGTATATTGTCTATGTATTTTGTTTTCAGTGTATGTTTATGATTATGGCCATGTCGGGCAATGTTATATTTTTTGTTATCTTTGATGGGTATTTTGGACATATGAGCAAAACATAGATCTCGTCCTCTCAGTTTTGTTAATTTGGATGGTTGAAATTTATGTAAACTAAATCTAAATATCTTCTTTTTTGTATATCTGAATTGTTCAAAACTAATATTATAGCTTAATGAAATGAATCTGAAGACAATTACTACATGTACATTGTGTAGTTGTAATTTATTTAAAATATCGTCGTGTATTACATGTAGTTATATTTAAAATATAGGCATATGAAAAATAAGTAGACAATATACATCCACTGTCAGTAAATAGGTTTTTTTTTTATTTGTACGAGAAAAAGAAACAGGAAGCTAAGCGTTCCTCTATCTTTCTCGTGAGTCGAGTACAAATAATTATTATATATTTCCCGACAGTGTACATATATTCTATTTATACTGCAATGTCATGCATGCAAAAAAAAAAAGTTAAATTTATTCACAAAAAGGCAAAAACTTTGGACATTTGACTTGAATTTCTTGTTAGGTGTCTACAGCGAGGTCCGTGTTTGGTCAATGTCTATTGTGGTTCGTTCTTGTTAGGTGTCTACAGCGAGATCCGTGTTTGGTCAATGTCTATTGTGGTTCGTTCTTGTTAGGTGTCTACAGCGAGGTCCGTGTTTGGTCAATGTCTATTGTGGTTCGCTCTACACAAGACGTAGGGTATCAGTAGACTTGGCTACGTATAGTAAATCTATAAATCAAGGGTCAATACGTACACCTTTATATAGTCAGTAACGTGCACTGATTGCAGTATAAATAACTATATAGTGGGATCATATGACAGCTGTATATATTAATAAACAACAATCACGTCTAACGTATGTAAGGTGTACTTAAAATCAACGGAAACTGACAGACAAAATCAGAGGAAACTGACAGACAAAATCAGAGGAAACTGACAGACAAAATCAGAGGAAACTGACAGACAAAATCAGAGGAAACCAAGAGGAAAACCCACAAAACTTGTTTTGGATACAAACCCGTTCAAGACCCCAACTTTACTTAAAGCTTAAATCAGATTAAAAAAATATATCGTAAAAATTGATCCTTTATAAATGAAGGTAGTATATGTTCCGTCTGTCGTAATCATATAATCCGAACCCTTTCTCCCTTTATGACTTAACACTGTTTGTAACAACAGTAAAACGATGGGCGTCACACGTGGAGCAGCAACTGCTTTAAAGACTGAGCGCACGTTACTGCGACGCCGTTTAAATAACCTTAGTTTCTGATTTAATGTGGTTGTTATTAGTTTTTATGATGCCATATCTACATAATCTTTATATCATAATAAACCGTAGGATATGAGAAATAATTTTCCGACAATATTTATGAAATATATTGATATTTATTCTGTCGTATCCCACCACGGAACCCCCCTTCCGTATTAAAAACGTCCCGTCAGATGTAACATTTCTGTTATAAATTGATAAGATTTTCGGGCATTTCACGAAAACGCATGCACGGAAATCGCACCAAATCTGCTAAGAAAGTAAACGTCAAGATTCTTCCAACGTAATGTCTCGATGGCCTTTTTCTGTTAAGGTTTTTTGTTTTTATCCGCATGTATTTAAGTCCATTCAATGTGTCAGATACTGAACTGAAATGCTGATCACCAACTTTAAAGGCTTTTCCCGATAAATTTAGGTGAAGTTGAGTAAATATTTGTTCACTGTTATGCAGATCTATATTGTAAGAAATAATACAAGACATTTTGAAGATGACTTTTGAAAGATAAAGAAATATTGACCGAAATACGCAGTCTGAAAGAATGTCAACTTCTTAATTTTACTAAAAAAAACAACGTCGCTTGGAATTTTAACGATTTATAACGCAGCACACAAATAAATCATCGACATTTGTATGTGCCAAGCAGTTAGTTCTATTCAAAGGCTACCATTAATACCAATCATGAGTATATTAAAATTTAAATAAACACGAACAGAATAAAATGCCAAGTCTGAATGGATTGTCCACTTCATCAATTTCGACGCCAAATGCGTTTTCAAGACTTTTGTGAATTTTGCGCCTGTTAGCGTCGAAAACGTAAATAGTTTTTCCGTTGCTTGTACCAGGAATCTGATCACATTTGTCAAAACATATGGTCAATTAAAAGAAGAAAACTTGGAAAATCAAATACCGGAACCACATTACCTTTAGATCTAAAAATGACAAAATTTGAATGTTCTTTTTAAATACCGAAAATACGACACACTTTCTATTTAAAACCAAAAGATAACAACATTATTTCGACTATCTCACGGAAAATTTTAATGTATTAAAATACTTGTATATATGTGCTTCGGTTGTTAAAGTGGTTCCTACTTTTTACAAAAAATTATCACTTAAGTTCCACTTGTGAAGCAGGTACAACATTTGGTTTAAAGCGTCACAACGTTGAAAACGTCGCTTTTTAGCGTTACGTTACGTTACGCAACATCTTGCGTTCAGTCTAACTGTTCCGGAACACTTGAGTTCACCCGTTTTCAGTTTGGTTTGTGTTGCGTCACCTTTATTTTCTGTGTAGTGTTTTGTAGATCGTTGTTTGTCCTTTAGTCCTTTTATTTTAGTCATTGTATTGTCTGTCCTTCGATATACGACTTCTGATAACCACTTTGGAATCTTCAATCTTTTAGTCATTGTGTTGTCTGTCCTTCGATATACAGCTTCTGATAACCACTTTGGAATCTTCTAACTTTTGGCCATTGTATTGTCTGTCCTTCGATATACAGCTTCTGATAACCACTTTGGAATCTTCAAACTTTTGGCCATTGTGTTGTCTGTCCTTCGATATACGACTTCTGATAACCACTTTGGAATCTTCTAACTTTTGGCCATTGTATTGTCTGTCCTTCGATATACAGCTTCTGATAACCACTTTGGAATCTTCAAACTTTTGGCCATTGTGTTGTCTGCCCTTCGATATACGACTTCTGATAACCACTTTGGAATCTTCAATCTTTTAGTCATTGTATTGTCTGTCCTTCGATATACAGCTTCTGATAACCACTTTGGAATCTTCTAACTTTTGGCCATTGTGTTGTCTGTCCTTCAATATACGACTTCTGATAACCACTTTGGAATCTTCAATCTTTTAGTCATTGTATTGTCTGTCCTTCGATATACAGCTTCTGATAACCACTTTGGAATCTTCAATCTTTTGACCATTGTATTGTTTGTCCTTCGATATACATCTTCTGATAACCACTTTGGTATCTTCAAGCTTTTGGCCATTGTATTGTCTGTCCTTCGATATACAGCTTCTGATAACCACTTTGGAATCTTCAATCTTTTGGCCATTGTATTGTTTGTCCTTCGATATACGACTTCTGATTACCCCTTTGGTATCTTCTAACTTTTGACCATTGTATTGTCTGTCTTTTGATTTACAGCTTCTGATTACCCCTTTGGTATCTTCAAACTTTTGTCCATTGTATTGTCTGTCCTTCGATATACATCTTCTGATTATCCCTTTGGTATCTTCGAACTTTTGGACATTGTATTGTCTGTCCTTCGATATACAGCTTCTGATTACTCCTTTGGTATCTTCTAACTTTTAGTCATTGTATTGTTTGTCCTTCGATATACATCTACTGATTACCCCTTTGGTATCTTCTAACTTTTGGCCATTGTATTGTTTGTCCTTCGATATACTTCTACTGATTACCCCTTTGGTATCTTCTAACTTTTGGCCATTGTGTTGTCTGTCCTTCTATTTACGGCTTCTGATAACCCCCCTTTGGTATCTTCAAACTTTTGGCCATTGTGTTGT
>MJUT01034740.1:188413-203129 GCA_002080005.1 Gigantidas platifrons
GGTCACGTCTACTGGGATGGTGATACTAGATCCTGTCAACTGGGATGGTGTTACTAGGTTATCTACTGGGATGGTGATACTACTAGTATATCCTGTCAACTTGGGTGATGATACAGTAAAACCTGTCTAAACCGAACCCCTTTGGGACAGAAGAATTTGTTCAGTTTAGACAGGTGCTTGGTTTACACAGGTTCAAATTACAGACTAGTAGGTGGGACTGTAAAGTGTGTCTGGATTAGGCAGGTTTTCTGTTTTCTCAGGGTTTGATTTAGACAGGTTTCACTGTACTAGATCCTGCCAACTGGGATGGTGATACTAAATCCTGTCAACTGGGATGGTGATACTAGATCATGTCAACTGGGATGGTGATACTAGATCCTGTCAACTGGGATGGTGATACTAAATCCTGTCAACTGGGATGGTGATACTAAATCCTGTCAACTGGGATGGTGGTACTAGATCCTGTTCACTGGGATGGTGATACTAGATCGTGTCAACTGGAATGGTGATAGTAGGTCACGTCTACTGGGATGGTGATACTAGGTCACGTCTACTGGGATGGTGATACTAGATCCTGTCAACTGGGATGGTGATACTAGATCCTATCAACTGGGATGGTGATACTAGGTCACGTCTACTGGGATGGTGATACTAGATCGTGTCAACTGGGATGGTGATACTAGATCGTGTCAACTGGGATGATACTAGATCCTGTCAACTGGGATGGTGATACTAGGTCACGTCTACTGGGATGGTGATACTAGATCCTGTCATCTGGGATGGTGATACTAGATCGTGTCAACTGGGATGGTGATACTAGATCATGTCTACTGGGATGGTGATACTAGTCAGTCTACTGGGATGGTGATACTAGATCATGTCAACTGGGATGGTGATACTAGATCATGTCAAATGGGATGGTGATACTAGATCCTGTCAACTGGGATGGTGATACTAGATCGTGATACTAGGTCACATCTACTGGGATGGTGATACTAGATCGTGTCAACTGGGATGGTGATACTAGATCGTGTCTACTGGGATGGTGATACTAATCACTGTCTACTGGGATGGTGGTACTATATCCTGTTCACTGGGATGGTGATACTAGATCCTGTCAACTGGGATGGTGATACTAGGTCATGTCTACTGGGATGGTGATACTATATCCTGTCAACTTGGGTGGTGATACAGTAAAGGTGGGACTGTAAAGTGTGTCTGGTTTAGGCAGGTTTTCGGTTTTCTCAGGGTTTGATTTAGACCTATTAATAATCACTTCCAGCTCATTAATATAAGAAATGTCTCATTTGTGACAAGTCCCACCTTCTTCGTCAGCCATCTTGCTACTCCGGTAGTCTCGTTCTGAGGTCATTTGATTTTTCCAATTATAACCCTATTTTATTTATCACGCAAGGTAAGTAAGTATAGAAGAATGTAGATAAATATCTAACGAAACGATACATATATGTTTGATTGTTCTCGGACAATAACGTGCAAAAAAGGTGCGCATAATATTCAAAAGTTTTTGATAGGGATAAATCCGTAGCCCTATGGTCTGCCAAAAAAAAAAAAGGACCATAAAGGGCTACCTTTCATTCAACTTTGACCGTCCAATCATGTGTAGGATAGTATTGACAAACTGGACAACAGCTTTTGGTGTGTAAATTTGATATTTAAAGATTTAGTAGGACCATCACTGATTGGTCAGTTGAACATATGAACCTTGATATGACCCCATGTGGGATGTTGTAAGGATGTTAGTGTATCGCCCAAGAAAAATGCTTAAAAAGGGTTATATATAGTGATGCACAATACAACCGCAGTATGTTGAACAATTGTCTACTAAAAGCAAGAATGGACACAGTATTTTGCTTTAAACATTAAATTACTGGACATAACGTGTTGGACCATCCAATGAACATTCCTACACATTATCCTGGACCATCTAATGAACATTCCTACACATTATCCTGGACGATCTAATGAACATTCCTACACATTATCCTGGACACTGTAATATGCTGGACCATCTAATGAACATTCCTACACATTATCCTGGACACTGTAATATGCTGGACGATCTAATGAACATTCCTACACATTATCCTGGACACTGTAATATGCTGGACTATCTAATGAACATTCCTACACATTATCCTAATTCCGTGCCAACCAGACTTTGCTCTTTCTCCTTAATGCTGTGTGTGAAGCAGAGAAGCAAGAAATACAATTTCATAGTCTTTGGTTTGACCCATTCGGGACTCAAAACACTCGATATACCGCACTCGAGGCGAGCACGCTAACCATTAGGCATTACACCGTCAATGTGGTTTTAAAAATAAAGAAGACAAGAAATAAATCAGTTTGATTTTTATACAAATATTTTCATCTTTTTTAACATGATATGCAGCACATTGTGACAAAACAGTAACAACACATGAATGACATGATGGCAGTAAATAATTACAGCAGTTTTGATTGATTAATATATAATATTGGTGGGATGTAGCACATTTTATATTGGATTTCATAAAAATCTACAGCACAATCTTACAAATTTTGGCCTTTTTTACACACAGATTTTACTGGCATACTTATTGTATGCCTGCTGTTTGCTTACCTATGAATAAACAAAAAACTGCCCCTTCCATAAATTTTCTGATATTTATTTCAATAAAAGAAATAGTTTTACTCTGTTTTTCTGATTTTATTATTTAAGTAGAAAACACTTCATTAGTAGGTAATGGGAAAAGATAAAAGAAATTTCTTTCCAATCTATCATTAATGAAGGGGTGAGTCTGTAAACAAATAAAATGACTATTCTTTAATACATCCATTAGTGAAGGGGTGAGTCTGTAAACAAATAAACTGACTATTCTTTAATACATCCATTAATGAAGGGGTGAGTCTGTAAACAAATAAACTGACTATTCTTTAATACATGCATAAAAGGCCTATAGCAGAATAAATAATTTCCAAAATGGAAAAAACCTGTGCCCAAATTAAGTGGATGCAAACAAAATCTTATAAATTTTATAAATTTACAAAGAGATTACGCAATAGACAAAGAAATCAAATAACAGAGATCCTTGTAGGAAAAGATGATGATGAGTCTCAAACAAAAAATCACGACTCCCTTTAGTACATTCTTTGTTAATTAAAAAAAAAAAAAAAGTGAGTCCCAAACGCAAATGACTAGTCCAGGACTCATATAGTGGAGTTGTGTAAGTATCTCCATCTGCTATTAAAATAACATTATTTACCAGTTAACAAAACTTGAAACACCGACTTCTTTAAATTACTATTAATATTTACATCAGCCATATTGAAATCGTTTTACTAGAAATACTAAAGGTTTTTGGGGAGATAGATAAAAAATTTTAAGTTTTATACCTTTGAATTTTTTTTTTGTACATTTGAAGTGTTAATGGATACAAGATGGTAGAACTGATAGATAATCAGTAGGTTTGGGAAGATTAACACTGATATGCAATATATTTTAACATAAAATATGCATTATGTGTGTCATAATCCATGTATTTATAACAATTTTGTAATTAAAACACATCGAACTGGAAAATACCAAATAATTGATCAAAATTTTGAATTGCAAGAAAAATTCATTGAAAATGGCACCAAAACAACTATCTTTAGCAACCCAATCCATCAATAAGAAATATATGGATTAGTCTAAAACAGCAAATAATGTCAAAGCACCATAATAACATAACAATCCTGGAAAAGTGAACTAAAGGGCAGGTAACTTTTGCAAATACTATGGAAAATGTAATCTAATAACAGTGACATGACTTGTTGACTTGTACATAAAGTATTTAATACAAAATTATAAAAAAAATCTACATAAAAAATAATAAATAATGATACTGACTGACAATGTACACATAATTTAAGTTTTATATTAACAATTTTGGCAGCTAAAATTCCATAATGTACACATGATCTATAGAGTAGGAGACATTTAGACTTAGACCTTCCTTCTATATCACTTCTACAATACAAGTTCTTACATCTTAATTTCAAGTTTTATAACTAATATCTACAATATTTCTTCCTTTTTTATAATATAACAAATATCTTCTTTTTTTTCACTTTCCTATTCCAAATTAAAAATATATAAAAGGTCAAATACCAATTAGAGAGAACAGAAAACCCATTCTGATTTAATTTATATTAACACTACATTACAATCTTCACTTACAAAGTCAAAGTTTTTGGCAAGCTGCTAATTTTAAAAACAATTTTGCTTCTTCGGTTAATCATATCTTTTTTAATTATTATTTTTTCTATCTTGCAAATTCAAACTGGATTAATTCTACTAGTAAATATTCCCAACCTCACCATGTCCACAAGTCAGTGTTAGACAACCATATCATATTACAACTGAGATTCATTTGACCTTTTCATTCTATCTAGCCATGTCTTCTCCACCCACAGTTATTTAAATTTTTACAAAATTGTTGCATCAAAGATGAAATTAAGTACAAATATATATCTACAAAATTTGTTTTAAATGAGATAAATAATAATAATGTCAATAAGTTTACTCCAAGTATACAATAAGGCATTATATGTTAAACACATAATGAATACAACAAATAAAGACAGACACATTAATGTGTCCATTGGACACATATATACCCCCACCCCCACCCCTGGTTTCCGGCAAAAGTAAACAGGGGGCACAACTCCAAAATGGAAAAAAAATGTCTGAAATCAAACTTAGGTCAAACTTTTATGGTCCCTGACCTTTTGTATAAATTTCAAATAATTCGTAACTATAAGAAGAACTAAAGTTATTGAGCACAGACCAGATGCAGGACTGACATATGTAAAACTTGTTGCCCTTGATGCCTAGCGGCAGGGTCATAGTTATGTATCAAATATTATTTTCTTTTCTTTCAAACAAGAAGTCAAAATTAACTCTAACACAGAAGACAATTTTTTACAATTAAAATGTAAAAAAACATAATTTCTTATGTAACACTTGATATAACATCAAATCTGATTGGAAGTTGTGTAATGTATACAATGTACCTATCAGAATTTTGTACACAATTGATTGATTGATGTTTAACACCAACTTTAGCAATATTTCAGCTATAGCATCGCTGCACACAATTGAAATTATTTAAAATTTGATGCAATAGACCATCAAATACCCTATTGTATTTTGATTGTTTTCAGATGTCGATCTAGTAGCAAGTATCCATTGTATGACTGTGACATCAGCAAATATTGAAACAATACAGAGTTCCTAAATGAAAGGAAAACCACATTTGAGCTAAAATTTTCTAATAAGTTTAGAGGTGACTGTAGTTTCACTTTCGACTTATCTAAAGGACTTAAATTGAAATGGAAACAAGATATAATTTTTTTCTTTGTCACATGTTTAAATCTGTATAAATGGAATAAACATTTTTACAATTTTACAAAACAACTACCGGATACGTTTCTCTAATGCACTAAATCTACAAATATTAAAAATTGGCATTTAAAAATATTCAGAAAAAATACAGATATGTCATGGGTATTTCAATATCACTGATATTTATAGAAATAATAACAAAATTATACAAACTATGGAACCATCAACAAAGAAAATGTCTTTAAAACATTCGACTTGTAGAATGTGAAGTTTCTTCAGCCTTTCTGTCATGAACAATTTTGTGTACAAGTTTTCTACTCGCACGTACCATAAAATATTCCAATGAAAACACTGTATTTGTTGGATCGAGTGTTCTCATTGTCTGTTTTTTTTTTAAGGTCAAGGTAAAAAAATCATTATCAAATGTTTTATGACCATTAGGCCTTCACCATTTGTAGGACACGAGGGAGAAATGTTTCTTTTAACCCACACCTAATCCACAAAAATTTGCTATCTTCTAGCAACATAAAATTTCTACCAATATTTTCATAGAAGATTGCATCATTGTAAGATTTACATTAATACAAGAATTATAAAGGTTTCATCTGCATATTAAAAACACTGAAAATTTGAAACTTTGAAAGATTTAGAAATTTGCATTTATTCCATAACATCTTGTACGTTATTAGCTGATCGGTGGAATACATTAAAAAAAATCTGCTTATTAATGATATATATTATTGACTTCCCTATAGATTACACTTAATACTCAGGTTACTATTATATCTAAAGGCTAAGCTCTCGATAGAAACTGATGATATTTGAATCTCATATTCAATATGGGACGGAACTTAATACATTTATACCTTACACATAGTTTAACATTTTGAGAATTTTTTTAGAGATCACATGTCAGAATGAGAGGTTGTGAAATTTTCAGTCCTGTCAGACATGACCAATGGACCGACACAAGATTGGTAATTTTTTTACTAGGACCCATATGCAATTCCGTGAACCTTGCACATTTCAGGATTTTTAGATATAACTGTCTGCATGTGACACAAATAAGAACATGTGTTTATTTGGGCAGACCATATTTGATTTTAATGTCCCTTTAGACCTAAAAAGGCATTTTTTAAACATTTTATTTCCATTCAGTATAAATATTGTATTTCCTAAGTAACATTTTAATGTAGATAAACTGTAAGGCACCTATGAGATATTTGATTGCATTGTAAAAGAAAGGAATTCTGATTAACATAGGTTGGATGGATTCATGTCTATGACTCTATTGTAATATAAACAAAGATGTACACATTCAATTTGGATTCAATCTATTTTCAAATTTTTCTCTAAACACTTGCAGAAGATGAAATTTTCTATCAACCGTCTGAAAACCATTCATCGTTGAAAATAACAGTTTTCTCTTAAAAATACCTATACCCTCTCAAGTCCTCTTTAATAATGAAAATTTGAACTTAATGGTCCAAAAAATATTTCTTGAATTTATTTTTATATAGTTCTAAATAAAAACTGAAATATTTACTGATCTGAACAAAGTTTTACTGGTCTTAGACAGGAGGACTGGTGTTCATAGTGATGACTGCACCTGCTAATATATTCAGTGTTTATTTCTATAATATTAAGTAATTACATAAAAGGCTTACAATACAAGTATTTCTAGATATCGTAAGAAGTGCAAAATAGTTTGATATAAAACCAGTTGGTTCCATCTGAGTTAGAATTTACCCTGGACTTTTTTTTCAAAGAATTAAATTGTTACAATATCTACACATGTTTTAGTTTTTACTAACTTTTTTTTTCTTTTAAGAATTAAAAAGTAAGAATTGAGCAATAAATCCAACAACTTAATCTTATACATAGTTTAATAAAAATATCCTTTGTTTTAGACAGTAGACAATATTAATAATAAAGGTTCCTACTACAATTATAGAAACTACTTGAAATAGAATTTTATTGGGACTATTAAACATTTTTATCTGAAACTAGAGGCTCCTAGGAGCTTGTAATCGCTCACCTGGCTCAAAGTTGGCCCAGCAGTTTCAGAGGAGATAATTTTTAAGTGAATCTTTGCGAATCTTCTATTTTTAGCAATGGCCTCCATCTTCTTTGGCAGGCGGGGTTGTCGGATATATTTCTGAAGGGGGACCATCTAAAGACCATTTCACCATAGTTTGGGCCCATTTGACTCGGCGGTTTCAGAGGAGATCATTTTTAAGTGATTTTTTTGCCAAATTTTCTATTTTTAGTAATGGCGAACATCTTGGCTGGCGGCCGGGTCATCGGACAGAATTCTGAAAGGGGATCACCTAAAGACCATTCCACCATAGTTTGGGCCCAATTGGTCCAGCAGTTTCAGAGGAGATAACTTTTAAGTCATTTTTTGCTGAATTTTCTATTTTTAGTAATGGCGGCCGGGGTCATCGGACACAATTCTCAAAAAGGACCATCTGAAGACCATTCCACCTTAGTTTGGGCCCAATTGGCCCAGCAGTTTCAGAGGAGATAATTTTTAAGTGATTTTTTGCTGAATTTTCTATTTTTAGTAACGGTGGCCATCTTGGTTGGCAGCCGGGGTCATCGGACACAATTCTGAAAGATGACCACCATAGTTTGGGCCCAATTGGGCTAGCAGTGTCAGAGAAGATAATTTTTAAGTGATTTTTTGCCGAATTTTCTATTTTTAGTAATGGCAGCCATCTTGGTTGGTGGCCGGGGTCGTCGGACAAAATTCTGAAAGGGGATCACCTAAAGACCATTCCACCATAGTTTGGGCCCAATTGGCCCAGCAGTTTCAGAGGAAATAATTTTTAAGCGATTTTTTGCTGTATTTCCTATTTTTAGTAACAGTGGCCATCTTCGTTGGCGACCAGGGTCGTCGGACACAATTCTGAAAGATGACCACCTAAAGACCATTCCACCACAGTTTGGGCCCAACTGGCCCAGTAGTTTCAGAGGAGATAATTTTTAAGTGATTTTTTTGCCAAATTTTCTATTTTTAGTAATGGCGGCTAGCTTGATTGGCGGCCGGGGTCGTCGGACACAATTCTCAAAGAGGACCATCTGAAGACCATTCCACCATAGTTTGGGCCTAATTGGCCCAGCAGTTTCAGAGGAGATAATTTTTAAGTGATTTTTAGCTGAATTTTCTATTTTTAGTAACGGCAGCCATCTTGGTTGGTGGGGGGATTGTCGGACACAATTCTGAAAGGGGACCACCCAAGGACCATTCCACCAAAGTTTGGTTCAAATTGGCCCAGTGGTTTTAGAGGAGTTGATTAAAATGCAAAAAGCTAACGACAGATGGACAACGGACGCCCAGTGGTAGCAATAGCTCACATGACCCTTCGGGTCAGGTGAGCTAAAAAAATCAACCATCAAAAAATATTTTGTAAATATATCTGGGATTTACAGACAATATAGCTTTACAAAGTAACACAATCTTAATAAAAAAAGAGAAAAAAAAACCATGTACACGATAATTAATTTAGACTAAGTATAGAATTTATTGCACTTTCCATCTCAGCCTTAATTTTGTCAGCGTTCTCGGTCTCGTCCTCCTCTGTTAGCTCATCTTGCCACAAATTTTCTGTCGCATCAATCTGATGATTGTTCATCAATGTATCTCTGTTTGAATTTGATGACAAGTCGTAATTTAAACTTTGATCCCTGATACCACTAATGTTGAATGCAGACTTGTATGACAAGTAGTTTGAAAATGACGGCTCTTCCTGATCAGCTTCCGGTGACGAAATTGGTTCATATTGTGCAAACGAGGAAGTAGATTTGTTATAATCAACATCGTTACTTAAATCTTCCTCTTTACCAGAGTTTCCGTCATCACTATAAGGAATTGTTTGTGTTGAATGAGCATCTGAATTCTGTGAGTATGAAACATTGTCATTTGAGATCTGACCGGACGAGGGAAAACTTGAAATCACATTATCTGACGGGAGATCATGTGACCGAGCTGGAAAAAATGAAGATGCTGAAGAACTAGTTTGATACTGTTTTGCAAAATAGTCTGTAAAATCAGTGGAAATATCTTCATGTTTCATAACAGGTTCAATTGTTTTTTTCGGTGAATTTGATTCTATCCGATCATGTAAACCTAAATCATCATTTTCCTCGTCATTTTCATCATCATCATCGTCTATCACAATAGCATCACTTATGTTTCTGTTTTCATTGTCACTGACTACAGTTACATCAGAATTACTATCAGCACCTGTGAGATCATCTGAGTTATTTAATGAATTGTGATTATAAGATTCATCCATTTTGTTGTCAGAATAGGATTCAAAAGGCTTTAACGTATCGTCTAACCGTACTTCTTCCTCTTCCTCTAGATTGTCATCAACTTCAATCTGCTCCTCTTTCACATGAATACTACTTATGAAATCCATACTGTCCACATTATCATTTCCATGCAAATCAGCCGTACCATTTTGATTCATTTCTTCCTCCGTTATAGAACTGGAATAACCTTGACCATCAGATTTAATAACAAGTTTGAATTTTGGCGTGGATGGTCTAGAACTATCACTATCGTAACTTTCCTTCTTTATCAATGAAGGCGGTGGGTCCTTGTCTTTTTCAATTTTAACTTGAATGGCACTTGGATCAAACTTGGAATCCTGTGAGTCATCATACTGAGGTTCAACTTTCAAATACTTTCTAGGCATTACTTCAAAACATTCTAAAAAAACAGAAGAATGCAAAAAAGGTTAAAACAAATATTCAATGAGTACCGTATATAATTATTCACAATCAATCCTTGTATCAATGTTGAAGATGATTTTTACTTCAAAATATCAGGAGTATTTATTTGTTTGTTTGTTTAATGGTGCTTAACGCCATTTTCAATACTTCAGTTGTGGCGGTCAGTTTTATTAGTGGAGGAAATCGGAGGACCCCGAAAAAACCACCGACCTGTCACAAGTCACCGACAAACTTTATCACATAATGTTGTACACCTCACCCTGATCGAGATTCGAACTCACAACATCAGTGATGACAGGCACTGATTACATAGGTAGTTGTAAATCCAACTACCATAAGATCACGGCTATATTTACAGAGGATAAAATAAGCTGAAAGCTATTACAAAGAGATACACTTTTTACTTCAAGTTATTCAATAAATAATTTTAACAAGGCTTAACTGTATCAAATTAAGCATTTAAAAAAATTATTTCTGTATTTCTAATTCTACCTGTTAACGAATGTTGCTAAGGACCAGGCTACATTAGCCCACTTGACATAATTACAGTCTTCACGCTAACCCAATTGCCCGAAGCCCTGGACAAGTGAAAATTATGAAATAATTTGTTTGAATAGAATTGTTTTTTTAAATTTGGCAGAAAATAAAATGAAGACAAAGACTGTAACTTATAGTTTTTATTATGTTTTCTCACTTGTACAAGTTATAATAATCAGTCATATGTAAATACTCACTTGTACAAGTTATAATAATCAGTCATATGTAAATACTCACTTGTACAAGTTATAATAATCAGTCATATGTAAATACTCACTTGTACAAGTTATAATAATCAGTCATATGTAAATACTCACTTGTACAAGTTATAATAATCAGTCATATGTAAATACTCACTTGTACAATTTATAATAATCAGTCATATGTAAATACAATAGTCATTTATTCCAAGCATTTTCTTGGAATAATTGAAACTAGAATTTTACCAGATCAGCCCAACAGGCAAGCATGCACAATTAAGTTATAGAAACTGTTAACTTCAGTATTTTAAATTTCATAAAATTATAGTACATATTTATATACATGCTTGAATCTTGTGTCAAAATCAGTTGACTTGAAATTTTGGTAAAGTCCAAATTTTTTGACGTCACTTTTTGATGCATTTCAACATATTTTACTCCTCTTGTCAGTTTGTTGTGTCAAAATTATAGATTAAAATCAACTAAGAAACGTGTAAATGTGTCAACAGAATGGCACTGGCTATTTATTAAAGAAAATTGGTATCTTGACTCATACCTACTTTATAGGGCAGAATATCAATACTGAAGTCCCTAATATCCAATGAGTGAGCGAGGGAGTGATTATTGCTTAAAGCCAAATGATCTATTTTTCAGCTATACAATGGTGAGACCAAGTTATATTTTAATGAGATGATAATGATGTTTGTTTTGTTCTAGACCAACACGTTGAGTTGGATTTTTATAGTGCTAGCTCACTGAAACAACAGTCCGCAGATAGACATGTCACCCCAATAGGACACATTATCAGTGTTCATTCCAGAATTTGACATGAAGGGGTCATGGGCCCCTTTGGCTTAAAATCAGGGGGACATTTTGAAAAAATGGTGGGTCATTTCTAGCAGTCCAGCTTAAGATGAAGAACAATAATTGCAGACTCATTATCAGCCTTTGAAACAACTTCAATTAAATCAGTGGCCTTGTGTGTGACCGACAGCTGATGATCATCACTTTGGGCATGCCTAGTTAAAGTACTTGTCCTGAAATTGTTTGTTCCTTCAGTAAGGACATTCTGCTTTTTCACTTTTATGCAGACATTACATTTCATTACATTTTTATTAGAGTCGTAAATAAGCCACGGAAAGTCTCTCGTCCTGTCCTGAAATTTTCGACTTTTCATTTCAGTTTGGGTTGGTTCCTCCTGATTCCCGACTTCCGAATCGTCCGGCAGTAGATTTCATTGAGTGTCCCACTATCAGCTTCATTAACACTGGCTTCACCAACGTTTTTGTGCCGTTTTTAAAAAAAGTTTTGCTTTGTATCTCGGCCATGTTTATCACTAATAACATTTAAACCGATAACGGAAACGGCTCTGATTAAAATCCGGCCACGCTTGATTTACGTTTTATAAACATTCCGGTCTGCGGATTTTCAGCGTGCCCTACAGGCGCACTTGTCACATTTTTGATGCACCCTGACATAAAAAATAGCGCCCATGGTGCAAGGGCACGGCCTGGAATGAACACTGCATTATAGATTAAATCAACTAAGAAACGTGTAAATGTGTCAACAGAATGGCACTGGCTATTTATTAAAGAAAATTGGTATCTTGACTCATACCTACTTATAGGGCAGAATATCAATACTGAAGTCCCTAATATTCCTCAAAATCCATTGTCTGTGGTAGATATGTTGCTTCTCTCAGACACGTTATCCTGATTCCAACAAGTCTTTGCTCTTTCTCCTTAGTGCTGCAGACTTAGAGCAATAAATACCAATTTTATGGTCTTTGGTTTGACCAGACCAGGCCCCGGCACCACAAAACTTGAGAATTTACTTAAGTCTGAGAATATTCTCAAATAAGGAAATACTTAAATTTGATTGGCTGAGAACACAGATTTGAGCAAAAAAAGTTTTGTGGCATCGGGGCCAGGGCTCAAACCCAGATCCAACGCACTCAAGGCGAGCACCCTAACCATTATTGCCACCAAAGCAGTTAATATCCATTGATAAAAACTTATACATTGGAATTTGAGAAGAATGATATAACTATAACAAATATTAATTTGACCTGGATTTCTTTTGACTGTCCTTTTCTCCTCTTCAAGTGTCTCTTTCAGATCCTCATTCATCATTTTCTGAATCATCATTATTTCAGCCGTTTGCTGTTCTCTCTGAAAAAAACCCAACATTGCAAACACTAATTGCTTGTTAGTTGTTAGTTGTGTAGGCTGATAGTAAGAGCTGCTCAAGCTAAAGGGAGGTGTGAATTATATCAGTACATAACTCTCTTTACAGAATAAGGCATCACAATCAAAATGGATTTGTAAGTTATTCAAGGGTTATGGGTTATCATTGTCTATTGTCACTTTCAACAATATTTCTGTTATGTCATGGCGGTTAGTTTTATTGGTGGAGGAAACCAGAGTTACCAACAAATTTATCAGATAAAAGTTGAATCGAGTACATGTCATCATAATTATGTAAGAATCAAATGAGGTAGTTTGTTTTTTTGTTTTTTTATATAAATTTCAATAAGAATTTCAGGCTGCCACAACTGGACAGTTTAACATAGGACACTTTGGAAAAAGTGAGTGATAACTAGAGGCCTTTCCTATGTTTTCGTTTCTAATATCTTGAATTTCCCTTTCCAAATATTTCAACTGAAAAATTTTAACAGGAAGTCTCTGGTTGCGTTAAATCTTAAATTTATTTTTGGGGTAAAAAACAAATAAATAAAACAACTGCAGTTGAGATATTATTTACTATACACATACCATACTTTCTTCTAGTAATAAACCTCTATATTTTTCAAACATCCAATCTTTCTTACGAACAAGTCCTTCAGACAGATCATCAAACATTTCATCATCTGAAAATCACATGTATCATGCATCATTAAACGTATTAAGAGTAGATATTAAATGTGTTATAGTTATAGTGTTAAACACCACTTTCAACAATACTTCAGTTATATCGTGGTGGTCCGTTTTATTGGTGGAGGAAACTGGTACCCGGAGAAAACCACCAACCTGCTGTAAATATGCTTGCATTTGTTATGATCTGTTTCATTAAAACACACATAGCTCCTAGGGGTGGAATGAGTAAATCATTTCCATGTGTGCCGATTAAATAGATCAGACTCGGAAAGCCTCGTCATATACGATTTAAATCTTACACTCAGGTGTCACAGATTTTACGATCTTGCACCTCTCCCGGTGTTAGACCCTATATATACTGTATAAAACAGTATTATTTGAGAATATCTTTCTTAACTAGATTGTCTGGAGTATTTTAGTCTAAAGTAGAAAACAGCATTATTTGAGAATACCTTTTTTAACTAGATCATCTGGAGGATTTTAGTCTAAAGTAGAAAACAGCATTATTTGAGAATACCTTTTTTAACTAGATCATCTGGAGGATTTTTTGTCTGGAATACATGATATCTTAACAATCTTCTGTTTGTGTCTCGTTGATTTTTAAATGGAGTCTCTGTATCTGTATGTAGAGCATTTGCCTGGTCTTTTCCTAGTTGCTGATGAATTCTACAATAAATGAATGGGTCATTAAACAAGAACAACCTGAATGTACTGATGTGGTATATAATTGAATCGACTTGTTTCGCCATTCTATGAAGGCTTCATCGCTAGAAATGTAAACAGTCTAATAAGCTTTGATTCTTAAGTTGTAGAAAGACTAATAAAATAATATATTGTTGATGACTTACTTCTCTGTGAAAAATGGGCTTGTTGACTGGAACAAAAGAAAACTTTTTCAAGGATTATGCTTATATCATTTCTGCATGGATACAGTTCATATGACAGTGTTCGACGTTAAGCGGTAGTCCGAAGCC
>MJUT01034740.1:203982-217175 GCA_002080005.1 Gigantidas platifrons
TTTACAATCCTAAAATCAAAGAGCCATTAACTCAGATATATTTATATATATCTACACATCTTACAATATCTTAGTGCCTTAAATCTATTCCATTTAAGTATATTTTAAAGGGGTTGACTTCATTAGTATAATCTGTATCAATATTATTTTATTAAGTTTGATATTAATTATCAATAAACTAATAAAAATATATTTTTAAAAGGTAAAACAAAGTTACTGTTTACTAACTTGGCATTTACTAACAGGGTCATTATAATTAAAAAGGTATTACTTTCAGGTATTAAAAAGTAAAAGATATTTGCAAAATAAAATTATTTACAAAATTTACAATCCTAAAATCAAAGAGCCATAATAAAAAATAGTCTTATCCATCATTTACATGACCATTTACAGAACATGAACAAATGATGTATTTTACATACTGCGAAAAACAGCTTAAGAACAAAACTGGGGCTGGGAAGTTTGTTACAGGATCTAACAACTTTAGAATAGACACCATCCAAATGCATGCATAAAATTAAACAATGAACATTTGTTTCTTCTTTTTCTGGTAAAAATATCTTCGGTCTAGTGTGCACTGATTCGGTCTGGTAACTTTAGCAAGTCACTGGCCCAGATGTCTAGTGGTTAAAAAAGTTTTTGGTGAACACTGTATGATCTAGGAGTTTCAGGACATTTTTTTCTCACTTTCAACCAATAGAATCTCATCTGAGCCTGTGTCTCTTACCTGGTCGTTAATACAGCTTATGTTCAATCAAGTCCATGATATACTGTAAATTCAGAAATTAATTAATGCGATTGGTATTCATGTAGTAATAGAATATTGATAGTAAAAATTAAAATGTGACTTTTAATTATTGCGATGTTCATCCTGTCGCATTTTTCGCATTAATAAAAACATCGCATTAATTTCTGAATTTACAGTAACTGGATTATTGTTGAGCAAGGGGCCATCGTGGTCGTATGGTAGTTGGATTTACAACTACCTATGCAATCAGTGCCTATCACAACTAACGTGAGTTCGAATCCCTTTCAGGCGAGGTGTACTTGATACACACATTATGTGATACAGTTTGTCAGTGCCTTGCAGCAGCAGGTCAATGGTTTTCTCCAGTTTCATCAACCAATAAAACTGGATGAAATATTGTTGAAAGTGGTGTTAAACACCATAAACCTATTGTTGAGTGGCATTTGATACAACAAACCCTCAATGCTATAAAGCAGATAACTTATACTTACAATTGATGTTTTGGAATAGCGGCTACTGAAACCCTTTGTACAATATTGGGTTTAGAAGGTGATGTGCTGGGATGTTCTATACTTATAATGCCACTGGATGTTGAACTTGGAACACTTTGCTGAAATGACAAAATCAATACTTTTTATACAATATTTTTATTTTACATCAAGTCTTTTTTTAAGTGAGTGAGTGGGTGTTGGTTGCTTAACACTAAATGAGCAATTTGCCAGCAATATCATGGCGAGAACAAAGTACATTCACCAATATCATGGCGAGAACAAAGTACATTCACCAATATCATGGCGAGAACAAAGTACATTTGATGAGATGATGATGTAGCCGCTAGATCAAAATGCCTATTTGTAATTTAATAGTGTTAGTTCAGTGAAACAACATTCTACGGGTAGAGACATGTCGCTCTGAAACAACAGTCTACAGGTAGAGACATGTCGCTCTGAAACAACAGTCTACAGGTAGAGACATGTCACTCTGAAACAACAGTCTACAGGTAGAGACATGTCGCTCTGAAACAACAGTCTACAGGTAGAGATGTCGCTCTGAAACAACAGTCTACAGGTAGACATGTCGCTCTGAAACAACAGTCTACAGGTAGAGACATGTCGCTCTGAAACAACAGTCTACAGGTAGAGACATGTCGCTCTGAAACAACAGTCTACAGGTAGAGACATGTCGCTCTGAAACAACAGTCTACAGGTAGAGACATGTCGCTCTGAAACAACAGTCTACAGGTAGAGACATGTCGCTCTGAAACAACAGTTTACAGGTAGAGATGTCGCTCTGAAACAACAGTCTACAGGTAGAGACATGTTGCTCTGAAACAACAGT
Source organism: Gigantidas platifrons (assembly GCA_002080005.1). Taxonomy (NCBI): domain Eukaryota; kingdom Metazoa; phylum Mollusca; class Bivalvia; order Mytilida; family Modiolidae; genus Gigantidas; species Gigantidas platifrons. The sequence continues at coordinate 206,069 of MJUT01034740.1, forward strand.
CTACAGGTAGAGACATGTCGCTCTGAAACAACAGTCTACAGGTAGAGACATGTCGCTCTGAAACAACAGTCTACAGGTAGAGACATGTCGCTCTGAAACAACAGTCTACAGGTAGAGACATGTCGCTCTGAAACAACAGTCTACAGGTAGAGACATGTCGCTCCATTTAGATACATTATACTTATTACGAGCCAACCAATCTTTGCTCATACTCCTTAATCCTATGTGCTTAGCGGAAAAGCAGTATAATACTAATTTTATTGTCCGATGTGACCTGAACTGGGCCAGGACACATGATCTACTACACTGGAGGCGATCATGCTAAATATTACACTACCAATGTGGTCAGTAAAAATAGGTGTTATTTAAAAAATGGCATGCAAGTTTTAATGGAACACCCCTCCGACTTTTATAATGTTCTACCATTTTTCTGTTTCGATCAGATCTTTACATTGCAATTCAGAGATGTCTTCCATGAATAGTTCTCAATAAATCAGTCAATTTGTTATCTTATTTGTAGCCAATACTTATATTATAAAATCCAGCTTCTATAATTGTTTAATAACAATTACTGCCTTTGTGTTATTTTTGCAATTTGTGTCACATATGTTTTAGAAATAAAATATGCTTAAGCAAATAATTAGAACACTCAGATCAGATATTAATAGATGACAACAGACACTCCAGTCTGTGCCAAGACAGATTAGCCCGAACAGCATTTTAGAAGAATTTTTTCTATTTGATTAAGCAAATTTCATGCAATTTTTACTAGACTGGGGCTTAGGGCTAGTGGGTTTTGGCACAGACCGCACGCTATACCACTATAATACACACAGTACTGTTGCTTAATAATTAAATTTTACCGATTGCTGTTGCACCATTAGAGGTAACTGTGACTGGATGTTTGATACTTGTTGATTGCTCTGTGCCTGTAATTTCTTTTGTTGCTGCATTTGTGCCTGAACTTGTGCATGCAGTTTCTGTTGATGCTGGAGTTTCAAAAATAATGCCATTTGTTGCTGCTGTTGTTCAGGGGGCATCTTAGACAAATAACCTTGAACTTTGTCTTTCTGGTCTGGTGTCAAGTTCAATGTCAAAATATGATTGCCAATCTATAAATATGAATTGTGACTTTGTTTTATGAATTGATGGTAGCAATAAATACAATGAATTTTAACTTTAAAATGCAGGACAATTGAACTGCAATGACAGACTGCACATAATAACGATAAATGTGGTCATTACCAGTAGTGTGATTACAAACAAACTGCCAAGGACTCTAACTTTGCTCTGATTAAATACTATTTAAACTATGAAGACATACATGGCTTCTCTATTAACGATGAATTTGATATGAGGCTGCTGTAGTTTATTTCAACAATATTTCACATGTTTTATTTATGGATGAAAAACATATAATAATAAACAGCTGCGCCAAGAGCGCATGATATGCCCGTCGTCAACATTCATACAATATTTGTAAAGACTTTCCATAACTCTGGAATGAGAAATCGAAATTTCACCAAAAAGTATAGACCGTAAGACCATCAATTCCAATAACTCTGTGAAATTTGAAGTGAATTGGTCAAGGGGTTCTTAAGTTAGAGCGCGACATATTAAACAGACGGACGGACAGACAGTCGGACATTGGAATACCATAATACGTCCAGTCTTAAAGATGGGCCTTTAAAAACTGTTTAACCAAAGACCTACAACTCGCTGGCAAACTTTATCAAATATATTTGTAGAGAGTATGCCTAACATCTAGTGATGATATGTACTTATAATCCCAATGATATTTAAACCAGTTTTAGTGTATTGAGACAATTACCAATATAAATCGTATAATAATGAAGGATTTTTTAATACTTTAGAATTCAAAAAATTTAAATTAAAATCTGAGATCACAATATGATTCTCTCTACCTCTATATACTTACCTTAATTTGTGTTGGTACGGCTACCTGCTGGTTGGCACCCATTAAAACTTTTCCTTGTAGTCCTTGGGGTAAACCTTTGGTAGGAGTTGCCATAGTAACAGTACCAATACCACTTCCTGATGGCGATGGACTAGCACTAGTTTGAACTCCCATCTTCATAGAACCTGATTGTCCTTGAACTATCATTGATCCCTGTTGACTTTGAACAACCACTGGACTCTGTTGACCTTGAACAACCATTGAACTTTGCTGATCTTGAACCATTACTGACCCCTGTTGACCCTGAACAAGAACCTGTCCTTGTTGACCTTGAACAAGAACTTGCCCTTGTTGACCTTGAATGACAACAGATCCTGATTGAGGTTGAAAGTTTGTTGAATTTGACTGTGCTTGGTTAACAATGATTGGTTGCTGGATGGACTTGTTCCCTGTTGGCGATATTGACATGATTGATCCATGCTGTGATTGGACTGACTTTGTTGGACATGTTGAAGTTAGTGAAGTATCACTAGTGACTAGACCTTGAGCTGAAGAAAAAAAAGAGAAAATACACATTAAACACATGTCAATATATTTGTCTTTAGAATTCGAAATCTGGATGATTCTTGGCCAATCTTATCTGATAAAACAATTTATCAAGTAAATATTGATCAAGCCTTTTTCTTTACCTCCATGAACTAAACCAATCTTTTCTATTATTAATACTTCCAAATGTTCCTCATTATCTTTAACAATTGTTGGAATAATTAATACATTAAAATAAAAAAATATATATATTAGAAATTATGAAATGTCACAAAATGTAAACGGTTAAAAGGATTTTGTAGATGGGAATTAAAGAATGATTTGATTGATCGATTTTTGGAGTTTTAACGCCACTTTCAACAATATTTCAGCTATATCATGACGACCAGTTTTAGTGGTGGAGGAAGCCGGAGTACCCGGAGAGAACCAATGACCATAAAGTTTACCAGTTGCTTGCCCATGGTCAGTGGTTCTCTCCGGGTACGCTGGCTTCCTCCACTGACCATGGGCAAGCAACTGGTAAACTTTATCACTTGCAGCTGCAAGTCGAGTGCACCCTTTTTTGTAATTTACAAAGCCGGGCGTGAACCCATGCTGTATTGGTGATAGGCTTGTATGAGTTGTTAGATCCAGCGACCTAACTCATTGAGCCACCCGGGCTCCTGGAATTAAAGAAAGAGTATGACATAATATAATGCTGCTGTTTAATTTTCGACAAATCTCTGACAACTCTGAAACCATAGAACTCAAATGTTATGGACCTTCCTTTTAAATTAATGTAATAATGTGTCGTCAAAGACAAAACTTTTAAAACAAGGAAGAACATAAACTATGAAGCATCATAATTTTCTAATGTTTTTACAATCCTAAAAATTTCACCAATATCCTACGACTTAAACATTCCAAAATGTCTGACATCTATTTTCAGTGAACTGTGCCACAATTCTATGTTAATTTAATACAACACATTACTAATAGGAAACGGTAAAGATTGAATTATAAAGTCATTAAGTACGACTCACTTCATACAAATAAAATCAAACAAAAGTACAAAATAATGATATTCAACCAAGTTTGACGAGATTGACATCAAATATATCTATTACAACTAGTCAAATACATCTATTACAAATACCTGAATATCAATGAAATTCAATGTTAAAAAAAAAAAAAAAATTCATTTCCTCTAATCAACCATGACCAAACTTATATTTTAATACTAAATTTTCTTTTACAGCAATTACTGTCCATCAACAAGAAGCTTGCCCCTTTAATATTTGCTTCAGTTCAATCAGATTGTGAAACTGATGACACAATAGGTCCATTTAAATTGTCCTATTGTTATAGAAAGAGCTAGTCTATAGGTGACCAATCAACCATTGCAGAGTCACCTGTTGGACATTTAAATCTCTTTGCAAGGATGTAATGAATATTTGGTATAGAAGAAGAAGTTTAGCTTTGTATTTGAAAAGAAACTTTTTGAGTCTGTTGATACAATAACATCCTTGCAAACCAGGTAAACCAAGATGAGAGATTTAAATGTCCAACAGGTGACTCTGCAATGGTTGATTGGTCACCTATAGACTAGCTCTTTCTATAACAATAGGACAATTTAAATGGGCCTATTGTGTCATCAGTTTCACAATCTGATTGAACTGAAGCAAATATTAAAGGGGCAAGCTTCTTGTTGATGGACAGTAACAACTATTTACCTGGTAGTCCACCAGTAATTTGAGATTGCACATTTCCAGGAGTAACTAACGGACTAGATGACTGTGGCTTAACGCCCACCTGACCTTGCTGTGGCAATGACAGTGCTGGTTGGCCTATGAATGATGTGGTAGCATTTGATGCCGTGTGAATGCTTGTAGATTGCTGACTTTGTGGTTGTAGCTTAATCTGACCCTTGGCTATAATCTGTTTTTGATATTCTTGCAACTGCACCAATTGTTGTTTTTGATGATCAGTTGGGTCCTTCAAAGATTGTAATTTACGGATTTCAGATTGAATGCTGCGAATCTGTTGTTGAGCTTGCGGCGTTAGTTGAATTGTTGCAGTTGGCAATTTCGGTGCATTTGTTACAGCGGACAGGAAAGATTTTTGTTGAGCTGACACAGTTGAACTGACATTACTTGTAACAGAAGATATTGTTTGATACATTTTTGGACTGTTGCTAATGTTCACTTGTGAGATCACTTGCTTGGTTTGAGATACAGTTGTAGTCACAGGAGTCATGTTAGCCGTACTAGCGTTAACTGTTGATAAAAGGAATGTAGGAACCTGTGAATTTAAATTTTGACCTTGGCAACCCAGGTTTGAATTTGATTGTAAATTGTTTATCACTGAAGATGTAATACCAGGCTGTTGTGTTACACTACTGGTAGTAACCACACGACTACTTGAAGATGAAGGAGTCGTTAAGATTCCAGATGCAGTAGTTACTAGGATACCAGATGAAGACAACCTATTTTGTGCTATATTTTCACTGGTACTAGTCTTTTGAACCTGGTTACCATGAGGTTGTTGAAGAAGTTGCTGTATATTTCCAGGTAAAATAACATTTTGTCCACCGATGTTAATAGTCATAGGAAGATTCCCAGTTTGCATATTAGCTGGGGCAACAAGTTTGACCTGTTGTTGACCTTGTTGGCCTGTCACTATTCTTTGTACTTGGGGTAATAGTATTTGCTGTGTTGCTTGACTCGTTTGAGGTAAAATTTGACTCGCTTGAGGAGTTTGTTGCTGTGGTATCTGGAGCAAGTTAGACGGAGTTACTTGTCTTAACACAATATTCTGTCCAGGTGTAGGAGTTCTTTGAATAATAATCTGTTGACCCTGCGAATTTAAACCCAAAAAATGGGTGGCTGGAGTTTGTTGTTGAACCTTAGGCTCTTGCTGGCTTGACGTTGAAGGGGTAGCAATTCTTATATATCCTAGCCCCCCTAAAGCAGCAGCATTGTTTTCAACTACTTGACCTCCTTGTACTAATGGTGTTGTTCCTGTGCTACTTGATGTAGGAACCACATTAATTTGTGGCTGAATGGCCATTTGTGGAAGATTTTGAATTTGAATTTGATTCGAAGACGGTAGCTGTGAACTTGGTATGATAATATGTTTTCCATCAGCAGTTTGGATCAGTGTCCCTTGAATGCTTTGTCCTTGTTGTTGACCCTGAAACTGTGGATTAGAACACAACACATGTGCCACATTTACATTGACCACATTTGGATTTTGAATCACAGTATTTTGCGTATTTACAAAGTTTTGTCCTTGATTTGGTACTTGGTTATGTCCATGACTTTGAAGCACTTGTGTTTGAAAATTACTAATATTTGAGATCTGTGTATTTATAGGCATATTTCTGATCATTTGAGGCTGTGATTGTGATCCTGTCCCCTGTACTTGAACCATGTTGACATTTTGAGGAATACCACTACTATACTGCCGTGACTGCTGTAGAGGTGTTAGAGATCGGCTAACATGAGGCGACGATGATGTGGAACCAACATGAGGAGAACTGATGGGAATGGGACTTTGATTGACTTGAGGCGACGGATGAGGCTGTATTGGTATAGGACTAGATGATTGTTGAGGATGCTGGATTTGTTGTATTTGAGGTTGGGTCGCCAACTGAAACTGTCCATTTGGTAAAGGCTTGAGAAAGATCTGCCCATTTAATCCTTGAATCAGTTGCCCACCACTGAAAAATAATTTGCAGAATTTTGAGTTACATTTTTGTCGATTATAATTCCTATATGCAAATTTAGAGAATATAAAAATGCAATTTAACAATTGTTAAATTTATAATATACAACCTAACAAGCCTTTAACATTAGTGATCACCTCTATTAAGCAAACACCATGTCCTCTGTGATCTAAATTTTATCCCTTATTATTGGATTTCATAAAAGTATGCCCTGTATTAAGCAACCACCTGTGTTATGTAACTGTTTTATGTTCACTTCATTTGACACACAAAAGACAAAATTCACTATTGTAAAAGTTCAACATACAGAACATCATACCATAAGAGGAAGACAGTTTGAGCAGATTATTGACCGCAGCGTGGATGTAACAATCTACTTACTATCTAACATTGAGGTGTAAAAGTTCAATAGATTACAATTTTAATTCAAATTAACTGAGTATCTCATAATAGGGTTAGGGTTATTGTGTTTAGCACCACTCTCAACAACATTTGAGTCATATCGTGGTGGTCATTTTTATTGATGGAGGAAAGCATTGTATACTGAGAAAACCACTGACAAATTTTATCACATAATCGTTATATCGAATATACCTTGCCATGAACGGGGTTCGAAATCACATTTTTAGTGGTGATAGGCACTGATTTCACAGGTAGTTGTAAATTCAACTACCATACGATCATGACCATGACAGACACTTTAAAATGACATGGTTTGACTATATATTGACTTCGCCTGGCATGTTTTGACTATATATTGACTTCGCCTGACATGGTTTGACTATATATTGACTTCACCTGACATGGTTTGACTATATATTGACTTCACCTGACATGGTTTGACTATATATTGACTTCGCCTGGCATGTTTTGACTATATATTGACTTCACCTGACATGTTTTGACTATATATTGACTATATATTGACTTCGCCTGGCCTGTTTTGACTATATATTGACTTCACCTGACATGGTTGGACTATATATTGACTTTACCTGACATGGTTTGACTATATATTGACTTCGCCTGACATGTTTTGACTATATATTGACTTCGCCTGACATGTTTTGACTATATATTGACTTCACCTGACATGGTTTGACTATATATTGACTTCGCCTGACATGGTTTGACTATATATTGACTTCGCCTGACATGGTTTTACTATATATTGACTTTACCCGACATGGTTTGACTATATATTGATTTCACCTGACATGTTTTGACTATATATTGACTTCACCTGACATGCTTTGACTATATTGATTTCGCCTGGCATGTTTTGACTATATATTGACTTCGCCTGACATAGTTTGACTATATATTGACTTCGCCCGACATGGTTGGACTATATATTGACTTCGCCTGACATGGTTTGACTATATATTGACTTCGCCTGACATGGTTTGACTATATATTGACTTTACCTGACATGGCTTGACTATATATTGACTTCACCTGACATGTTTTGACTATATATTGACTTTACCTGACATGGATTGACTATATATTGACTTCGCCTGACATGGTTTGACTATATATTGACTTCGCCTGGCATGTTTTGACTATATATTGACTTCGCCTGACATGGTTTGACTATATTGACTTCGCCTGACATGGTTTGACTATATATTGACTTCACCTGACATGTTTTGACTATATATTGACTTTACCTGACATGGATTGACTATATATTGACTATATATTGACTTCGCCTGACATGGTTTGACTATATATTGACTTTACCCGACATGGATTGACTATATATTGACTTCGCCCGACATGGTTGGACTATATATTGACTTCGCCTGACATGGTTCGACTATATATTGACTTCGCCTGGCATGTTTTGACTATATATTGACTTCGCCTGACATGGTTTGACTATATATTGACTTCGCCTGGCATGTTTTGACAATAGTCAACACCAAAACCTCTACTTCACAACAAAAACTATATACATTGTACAAGCTAAATATAAACATAGCCCACATGATTTTTGTAACCAACATATATCTATCCTTACCCTTGTGTCAAGTTAGCTAGATTTGGTAATAATTGTGTTGGTTGTTGTATGTTCTGAACAGGTGCTTGTAGAGTCGTAGCACTGCTATTCTGTACCAATGGAACGTTGACTGTACCCGTCTGACTAAACTGAGCGCTAATTGATGATTGACCACCATACTGAACATTAGAAGATCCAGCTCGATGACTGCTATTTATAACTGTACTTTCTAATAGTGTGTTACGTGGCGTTCTGTCCTCCCCTTCCAGCGATGAAATGATATCATCTGCCCAATCAAATCCTGCTGCCTAAAAAACATTAAAACAGGTCATTATTTTATCAACTTTATGATACAATTAAGATGTATACTAAAATTAGTTTCTGTCATTCAATGATAATGTAGTTTCTATTGAAAATTGTGGAATTATTTACTAGTACCATCCACAATATTTCTCCTCAAAACCTTTATAAAACTTTGTCGAAATCATTCTGTTTATGACGTCAGACAGAAGACTGTGAGACTAGTTCTATATATTTTCCACAATATTCTTATCTCCCCTTTTGATGAGTTGTTTTTGTTTATGATCCAGTCATTTCCCAGACATTTAATCTCATTAAAATATTATCAAGACAACTTATCCACCATTACTTGTTGACTCAGATATCAAAGATGTAATGGCTTCCAAATTATATCAATCTAACAACTTACCCCATCGCCTTCATGGCCGAACAGATCTGAATGGCTGAAATATAAACAATATGAATTAGTCAAACAATTTATTATCAAGCTTTATTTGAATAAACAATTTGTCCACTAAATATATGCACTTAATTCTGCTAAAATAGTTTTACTACAATCTGATTAAAATCATATATCTCTTATTTCCTGAAATGTCGAGGAATTAGAGATCCGAGTCAAGTGAGTGATTGTTGTTTAATGTCAACTCAGTAGTTTTTCAGCTATATCATGGCGAGAACATGTTACTTTTCAATAAAATGATGATGAGTTCCTGTTTGTAGTAGACCAATACACTTACTTGGATTTTTACCATTTCAATTGAAACTTCCGTATTCTTTCCTCATATAATTTGCATAGAACATGTGATTACAATGAAAATAAACGTTCCATCACTCGCATGTTTACAAATACAATCAGTTCTGCCTATTATTCATGCCTATTCAATGCAAAAATAACATGATGCATTGCATTGTTTTTTTTATCTGGTTGACATGTTTTGACTAACTGTATTATTCAAGTGTGTTTGTTTTGGAAGAATCAAAACATTTTATTTTCACAAAATAAAGAATAAGAAATGACATTTGATTTGTTTAATATATAGTATGTTATTGCTGTATACTTACTTGATTTCATCTATGAAAGACGAACCATCACCCATGTCCATTCAAACTGAAATAAAAATGTAAAGAAATTATCAAGAGTTATCTCCCTTAGACTATATTCCTTTATCTGCTATTAAACATGTTAAAGTGTTGAGTCCTACAGTATTTCCAAAACAGCCATTAATAAAAACAAATTCTAAGAAATTACAAGTAATCAAAGTCACAATTTAATTTCTGTATAATTATACCTTTTTTCATATTGAGATTTGGTATTTCTAATGAATTTTTATTTATGATCAAACAAAATGATATTTGTCCTAATTTATTAGCAAGGCCAAAGAAAAATGATTGTATGTTTCCCCTAACCCGACCGGGTCAATTTTTACTGCCAGGTCGTTATATTTTATTACTGATGAATAAAATAAACACCAGCCGTGTGTCTTCTAACTCAGTGATATGGAGATTTTTGTTATTGTAAACAATTAGTCATTTCACGGAGATGAAGTGCAGCCATGCTTTTTCGATGTTTTTTCCACATGTCAAGGTCATTGATCATAGATCTAGATTACGATATCGGTAAAAGGACCATGATCAAAAACGTGTACGTGACGTACAGTGTGTATAAAATGGCCACCGGCGGTGTGCCCAGTGGAACCATTCTGGATGTTCAATTACAGAAATGTTCGCATATGAGTCATTCCATACAAAAGGGGATAAGTATGACCACCAATGTTTGTGATAAGTTTGTAGCCAAGTAAAGAGATCTATATTATTGACTTATTATTATTTATTCCTTATTTACACTGAACAAATATAAAACATAAAAGTGTGCAGTTTGGTATGAATTTCACTTGTTTATTTAATAATTATCAGAGTACTAGTGCATTATTTTGGTTCCAAAATTGTGACATAAATGTCAGGGAAGATAAAATTCTGAAATACATGGTTATTATCAGTTCTATAGTTTTCTGTAGTACCGTTTTTAGGTACGTATAGAACGCGGTCTTAAGCTTTAAAAGGATAATTTGTAGGTGGGGGGCGTTTTATGCATAGGAGCAAGTATCAGACACTTTTTTTCAGGTCACGCAGAGACTTGCCGGTAGCATAGCTTCGAGTTCACGGACGGAAATATTCCCAATGATCGGTGAATTATTGTTCAAATAACATTAATTGTGTTCATTATATATGTGTTATTTAAAATAAAATTGCATAAAAATTATATTTATTGCTTTTTCATTGCCTTTTTGAAAGGTATGTAAATATTCTCGATGTTTGTCAATAATCATACGTGTACATTGGTGTCGTTGTTCGGAACTAATTGTCCATACGAATGCAGGAATAACTGTCAAATGTTTGCTATCAGAGGTGTGATATTTTATTTTTTTCAATCTATTTTTTCCTGGGGTGAAATTACCTGTGTTTGGGTATTGAACCTTTGTTTGAATTATCGATTTTTAGCAGTTGACAAGGTCAAGGACAGTATATTGTATAACAAGGTGTGAAAAGATAATTGAACTTACTGGGACACCTGTCAATATTATATAATATATTGTAGCAGTGGCACAATATGAGTACATTTCAAAAGAAATTA
>MJUT01034740.1:217761-236061 GCA_002080005.1 Gigantidas platifrons
TTTTCTTATATCTCAGGTGAAACTAGAGACTCTCCTGTTAAAAAATATGGAAAGAAAATTCAATTTAAGGTTTTTTGAAATTTTATTGATCATGTCACACTTTTATCCTCTTTTTCATGGAATGACTCATATATCAAACAAAATAAGAGTGATGCAAAATCTTCATAGGAAAGATAGCAAAACCCTGATTTGCAATTTCTCTTGAGTAAAAAAAAAAACCCTGCCTGCCGGCCCTTAAAAATTTCCCTATGTTAGGGGAAACCAACAATCATTTTTGTTTGGCCTAAAGTAAATCTACAACTCATTTGGTAATGTAATTAAAAGGCATCTTAAATTTTCAGAAATTATCTGCGTACAATAGGGTTTGTGTTCATGGTGTTTAATGCCACTTTCAACAATATTTCAGCTATATTGTAGCGGTCAGTTTTATTGGTGGAGAAAACCACCGACCTGTCTTAAGTCACTGACAAATTTTGCATACAATGTAGTTTAATAAAACAGCAGTAGATTTTTAAGACATAAAAAGTATATCCAGCTCTTGTGTACAATGAAATGGGGTGGGGTGTCTGGGAACAGTTGACAGTGAAAAAGATTAACAGTCGCCCAGTCGCCAATGCGACCAAAATTTCCATTGGGCAACCTATTTTACGTGTAGCAATCGCCCAGCTGGGAATAGTTGATAAGGTTATATCTTAATAGTCTACTGATGTACTTACCCTAGTGATGAATGTGAATAAATACAATGACAGAATCTGTCTGGAGATTTCATTTGGAATACCTTGGTCAAGTCATTTCTGTAACAAAAGAGAGCAATGTATCAATGTCAGGAAATATCCCCCTTTTTTTATGTTCTTATAATTAGTACTTACTGTACGATACAATTAAAGGGTTGAAAACATCTTTTTTTCCTCATCATACTACATAGTTAAAGTAAGTGTGGGAAGCTGCCACGTGGAAATCAAATGCAGGAGTTGACACGAATTCCTAAAGACAGGTAGATGATTTTCAATTGATTATCAGGGACTCTGTATTTTCTAGGTATTAGGACAAATCTTATAGGCTTTAGGATGAATTGACACAATTCATATCAACATGTGTATAATATTGTATATTCCACCGTATTTTTACAAAAAAAACGTGGAATATTGGATCAACAACTAATTATCCCATTGGTACCATTACTTCTTGAACCCGTCAATACGAGTTCAGAATCCATGGCCTTGGGTCATTCACAAAATATATGTGCTACATGTGCTTGTGTAGCATTTAAATTTTGTAATTGTGTCCGCCTGACACTTTTACATATCTTATAGTGTCCAGCAGACATTTTTATCGTCTAACCCTAACCACAATTTCATATCGCAATCTCTATAAAATATTGTCCGGGGGGATACTATTATGTCTTACACTTGTTTTCCTTCCCCATTTTCCTTGTAAAGAAAACTATGTTTTAAAAAGAGAGGAATTGATTACATAAAGCTGGTACATGTATCTTTATATTTTGTAGACAGTTAGTACTTACACTGAAGGTGTGCATATTTTATGGATTTTGAGTCAAAGCCAAATTAAAGTATTCTTGTTTCTTTTTGCAAGTCACTCCTTTCTTGCAAATAGTCTTCATTTTATTGCAAAATTGATTGACAAAGCAATTGTTATCAATGTGAAAATACATAAGAATGAGAGATAAGATTTTTATTCAAGTAAGAAAGAATATTTAGTTTATCAAGACAAAAAATCATGGCAAACTTATATATTGTACTGACAACATTCCAGATGAAAATTAAATCCCAAATCTAAAAATATACAATCAGGCCCCTCATGTTCCCTAAGGGAGAAGTCAAATCTCCCTTATTTTTTGCAAGTGTGGTGAGCCCCGAGTTCAAATAATACAAGAGCAGCAACATATGATACTATTTATCTGTCAAATATATAGTAATGCAATACATTATTATATGTATATTGGTCATATATTAAAAGAAACCCGTCAATCCTTGTCTTATCAATCGTTGACATTTGAGAAGGAAATATACTAACCTCATAAATATATAAGTTTTAACAAAGTAATAAATTACAGATAATTACATGTAGGTACATGGTAGTTGTTAAATGACTTAATTAAGGATAGATAACTCAAGAGAAATAACTAAAGATGTCATATGGTCGAGACCAAACAATTTGCATCTAAGGCCCAATATTTTCAAGGGGCATAACTCTAGAACAGTAAGACATCTGGGTCAAATGCAAGATTAACAAGCATTTTTTTTATACTAAGTATTCAGACAAGACAACATAACAATGATTTATGTCATCATATTGCCCTGAAAACATTTGCTTCAGACAGACGGATGGATTTGATTTGATTTTTGGTGTTTAACGCTACTTTCAACAATATTTCAGCTATATCATGGCGACCAGTTTTAGTGGTGGAGGAAGCCGGAGTACCCCGAGAGAACCACCGACCATGGGCAAGCAACTGGTAAACTGTATCACTTGCGGCTGCGAGTCGGGTTCACCCTTTTTTGTATTTTACAAAGCCGGGCACGAACCCACGCCATATTGGTGATTGGCTTGTATGAGTTGTTAAATCCAACGACCTAACTCATTGAGCCACCCGGGCCCCTTAGGCGGATGGAAGAACCAACTACAATGTACATGTATCCAATCCCTCTAAATCAGTGCCTATCACTACTAAAGTTGCGAGTTCGAACCCCGTTCATGTTGAGGTGTACTTGATACAACATTATGTGTTAAAGTTAGTCAGTGACTTGCAATAGGTTTTCTCCACCAATAAAACTGACCACCACGATATAACTGAAATATTGTTGAAAGTGGCATTAAACCCCATAAACCATAAAAACCAATCCCTCCATTTCAGGGACTGGAATATAAAATTTGAATTCAAGACTAGCTACTGTTTAAAGCTCAAAGTACAATATTATATAAATAAGACTGGTATAAAATAAGTGTGTGAAATTGCTCATTCAACAGGAAGTAAATAAATTTGGGTCTTAGTTTGTGGTTTGTATAAACATCTACTATTTTGAATCATTATTTTTAACTTTCATAAAAACATGTACCTAACTTGGTACATACAATGTAATGAAAAATAAGTATTACATGTAACACATACTGTCATACATTTATCTGTCAATCTAATCAGCTGACTCATAGTTGGCATTTTATAAGGTCAAGATATCTAGCTAAAATTACAACATTAAAGATCAACTGTCGAGACTTTTTTCACAACAGTATTGTACACTACTGCTATCCTTTCCTTTCGTTCTTAAATTAAGATTCCAATGGAAGTTCCTAGTACTTATTTTAAATCGGAGAAAATTAAGAATTGAATAAGATGATATGTAAATTTAAAGAGAAAATAAGTTTGGATTAGTAGCATCATCTTCACATAGACATAAAAGCAAGAGAACAGAAAAACAAAAATTGCAATAAATCTTTGTATTGAAAGCCAAATTCCAAATAGTAAAATGTCAAAAAGTTGGGAATCTTTCCTAAATTTCTTTGAGATATGTCATATACATGTAGTATTCAAGATTTAGTGTGCACAAAAAAATATAACACTCTGATATCTGTCTGACATTTACATCAAAAAATAGATTTTTCCATCTGATGACATTTTTTGTTGTTGCTAAAGTGTATTCAAAGTTTGTAATGACCTTTTACAAAATACTATACAAAACACAGCCTAGTACAGAAATAAAATGTACATGTAGTGTAGAAGTTTGTAATCATTTATCATGTTAATTTGTATGTAGTTTACATCCTGTACTTTGTAATCATGTAATTACATATTGACCGACTACTGCTGATAAAAAATATTTAGGTACAAATGTAGTACAACATGACCCATGTGATACATTTTGTATGTCCCTATCCAAGGACCTACATGTACATGCAGATTTCAATGTCTTGATAGTTCTTGTCATTTTCTCTTGTGCCAGCTTTGAGGTTATTTGTGGATCATTACTTTTAGCAGTTTTTGAGCTATACATGTATCTTGAACTATCAGTACTAAAATTAATATTTTTTCAAGAGGAGATCATTTTGTGAAAACTATCATTTTGCTTTATTTCATTAAAGTTATTTGTTTTAACATTATTATTTAATTTCATTTTACAATAGAGATGGAAAAATGAAAATGTCTAGCCTAACTTAGTACAGTGAATGCGAAATTGAATTTTTTTTTACAGGACATTCGGTCTGGTGAACCAAGATGATTAACCAGACTGAATCAACTTTTACCAGACCGAAAGAAAATCGGAATTTTTTTTTAATATTTCATTGTCGATAGCTGGCCTGTATAGTTTCCTTTACTTGTTTTAAGCCTTTTTCATTGTTATTTACTTTAATTAAGGTTGTTTTCTTATTTCATATACATGTATACCCATGTCATATGAAACCAACTAGGAGAAGAATGGTATGGGAACACAAATTTTCATAATATATATTCTGAATAGTTTTATTGTTAGCATTCTCTTGAGAGAAGGAAAACTTCTCTCCAATTATCTTCTTCATCCATAAAATCAACAAAAAAGTCGTCATTGTCCTTGTCTGTGTCATATAATATTCAGTGCATGAAGGTCACTTTCCTCACTGTCAATATCAAGCTTTTCCTGCAGTGGTTGCTTTCAAGCAAGGGCTACCAATTTTCCATTTCTCGTTTTAGCAATGCAAATTAACTGTATAAATTTTTCTGAACATTGTTTGTTAAAACAAGTCTGCTTTGAAGTAAACATTTTGTAGAATTTTTTTTTTATATATAAATAAAGCAAAGTATGTTATTTAAATTCACAGAGAAATAAACATTTTAGGGGATATCTTTTCAACCATTTGTCTTAATCAGGAAAAAGCTTGTAATATTTGTCCATTTCAAAGGTTTCAATATTTCCCAAAAGCCTAAATCAAGTCCGCTATCGTATTTTGCACAAAAGACAAGCTTAATTTTGGCGCCAAATTGATTTACGTGTCCGATCCGGAGTGATTCTTTTCATTATATTTCAAATATTGATATTTTTGTTCCTTATAAGGATTTCTGAGATTGTTACTTTTTTTGTCAATGTACTTGAACTTCAGAACATGGAAGAAAGAAAAATGATTAATAAAAGAGTTTTGATCTGGCGTTTCACTTTAGTTTGATAAAATCCTATGTCGGAACCTGACAAATCAATCGTAGTAGCCGAAATTGACGAAATCAAATGACAGAGCAATACCGGACAATCGGTCCTGAAATCCAAGGGTTTTTATCGGACCGGCGGTCATTTTACCGGACTTGTCCGTTGGTCCGACGGTATTTCGTTTTCACTGTTAGTACTAAATATTTTTGAATATTTCATGTGGAGTCAGTAGCTGGGCCTAAGAATTTTTTATAGGCAACTAAAATTGTTTATTTAAGGAGTTCACCTGGCAACTACAGTGATAATGCTCTTTTTCCTCGTTAAAGTTTTGTCTCTATATCCTGCAGTCATTACATTTGCTGTACAACAATGAATAATAAAAAAATAAATCTTGATTGCACTTCTTGTGAAATAGTCCAAGAGAATGATCATATAGCTCTCCAAAGGAACGTTTTCTACCTAGCTCTAAATCTCATTCAAATAAATTATATATTTTGAAACAACCTGATTGACCATTGTATATCTATGTAGGTATGTCCCTTAGGTGTCTGTTGTGATCAAATAAACAGTTCCATTAATCTCCTCAACAAAGATTAGCACAACATAAATTCAACTTAGCATGTTGGTCTTGTACAAAGCAGACATCATCTCCATTCTTGCCATCACTATGTTATTAACAATAACAACATACAAATGATGTACTCACATTAGCCCAAAGCAAATGTGATACAACAATATGTGATCAAGTTTGTCAGCTACTTGCAGTAGGTCTGACTGTGGTTTTCTCCGGGTATACCGGTTTCCTCCACCAATAAAAATGAGTGCCACGACACAATTGAAATATTGTTTAAAATGCTACATTTGACATTTAACACCACAACTCTAACCTAACTGCCAGGTTTTATAGCAAAGAAGCACATTGTATTCATAAGTATTGTAATTCACATTTAGTTCAATCATCACGTAGAAATGTGGAGTGAATCTGCACCTCCATAAATATGCTAATAGCAGTTGGTCCTCATGATGAGCACTTGTCCTCCGACTCAAAACCAGTAAAACTTTGTTCGGACTAGTAAAAATTTTCAGTTTTTATTTAGAACTATATAAAGATAAATTCAAGTACTTGATTCGGACCAGTAAATTCAAATTTTCATTTCGAGGACTGCAACAGCTTCACTGAGTTTTGGAATTTGTTATACATTGTATCAAGTCATCTGGTGTCTGCTTGTCAAAGGAGACAAAATCACCTTGGACTCGAGTAAAACATTCAAACTGTAAATTAAAAAAATTTTCCCCTAAAAACAAACACTTTCAAAATACTGCGAACACAACTATTTTAGTTAACATCCCTATTATTTCTCTACAGTGAAATAAAATCATTTATATAGCCAACTCATCCAAACTGTTTCATTACCAAAAACTAGAAGTAAATCTTACATAAATGAAAATGAGGGGGGAGGGGTATGTTTTAACCGAACATGTCCAAATTTCTTTTTTTTATTCGGATGAATGCAGAGTATAACTGGGAATTTTAATATTCAAACCAGAGAACACACCATCATTAGTAATGGTGTAATAATCACATTTATTTACAATTTTTATACTAATAATCCCTTTTAATCACAACTATAAATAAATCATTCAAGATTAAAATTGATGGTGTAATAAAGTGAGTGTCATGTCTCAATTGTAATTTAAATAAAATTTACAGGATTGGACATAATAGT
This sequence comes from Gigantidas platifrons, assembly GCA_002080005.1. Taxonomy (NCBI): domain Eukaryota; kingdom Metazoa; phylum Mollusca; class Bivalvia; order Mytilida; family Modiolidae; genus Gigantidas; species Gigantidas platifrons. The sequence continues at coordinate 224,621 of MJUT01034740.1, forward strand.
ACATATTTATTATTTTTGTTGACGTGGCATTTTTAATGGCTTCCTGATCACCATTTTAATCAGTGTAAATAATATTACGTAGTAGATATATTATTTTTTAAACAATCTTTATAATTGTCTTGTCTAGCGGTTTAAGTGGTTAAAGGATCGGTGAACTGACTATTTAGGTTTCATATTTAGGGTTTATTTACTAGTGGTGATCACTGATTTTGTTATTCAAAACGAAAAACTGTCAAATTGTGTGGTTTTTCAGAAAAAAAACAAATCGTGTAATGAACCACTGAATACTTTAAAAAAAATTATGCAAAATATTTGAGACATGAAACCTTCGGTTTGACAAAAGTCACGTCAGGTCGTATACTATATCTTTCGTGATCTGGTTCAAATAATAATGCATACACATGATTTCCTTGTCAAAATAATCACTTCAAATATTATTTACTTCGTGACCTCATTCCGAACAATGCAATAGCGCAATCAACAGCTCATAATGAGACAAATCAGACCCTATACACGCTTCCCCCAATAATTTGACACATTTTGCATAGTTTAATGACAAAGTTTGGCCTACAGATTCAATATATCCCCAAGACCCGACTAATTCCCTGCAATTTTTATCAGCAAAATAATATTCAGAGAACACTCACCGTCATGTAACATGCCTGTTACCTTCGGGGCTTACAATTGGTTGATCATGGTTAAATTTAACCTTTGAACCTATGATCTCATCTTTCATTTATTGGGTTTATTTAAAAAACAAAGCATTATTTCACTATAAATTGTATGTTTTTTCATTGTTTACAATTCATTTGTAAACTTGGAACATGTAAATAGTTGTTTTGTCGGTAAATGAAGCGTATATAGGTGATAATTTTGGGGCGGTATTTCATGGCTTAATTTTGTGACGTAAATGCATGACCTTTGACACTAGAGAAAATGTATTGGTTGTTCTTAGTCATCCATTTATAGGGAAATTGCAGTTAAACCGCGCCCCTCACATATACTTACTTTATAGTATTTCAGACAATTGATAAAGTACTTTAATAACAAAAACATATTTATACAACACATTTTCTCTTTTAACACCGATTTATTACAAAAACACTCGGACAAATTAAACTGCACACAAAGTGATGACGTTTACACACGGAAGTGGAAAATAACAGGTGCCCGTTATTTCTGATTAAGTAAATAACGGGATAATGTTAATTGAACATGATATGTCCCTTGATTTATCATTTGTTAAACTTATTTTGGCAAATAAGTATTTATGCATGTAACACCAAGGCTTCAGTTCAAGTTAATAAAGCACGGACTTGTTATGAATCCCTAGAGTCATGTGCAGGTACTTGTTTCTGGTAAAAAAACAACCTAGATATACCTAGATACTAATTAGTATTTAGGTACATATTTTTTTTACAGAAACAAGTGCCTAGAGTTTAGACTGACAACTCCTGGGTTTTTTGTGTTTTTTTTTGGAATTTCCACCTAACCTAAATTGGGAAATTTTATTGACAAAATATTAATCTGAAATGAAGTTAGGCAAAAATAAACAAAATAATTGACTTTATAAAAAACAACTTAGGCAATAATAAACAAAATAATTGACTTTATAAAAAACAACCAGTCGAGGGATAAAATAAATCATAGCAAGCCCCCGTGGTTAAGGCAAGTAATTCATGTGTCTGGTGGCCGTGATCGTATTGTAATTTTATTTACACCTACCTATGCAATCGTTGCATATCACCACTGATATTGTGGATTCGACTCCCGTTCAGGGCGAGGTGTACAACATTATATGATGAAGTTTGTCAGTGACTTGCGCCAGGTCGGTGGTTACCTCCGGTTTCCTCCACTAGTAAAACTGACCACCCCAATATAACTGAAATATTGTTGAAAGTGGTGTTAAACACCATAAAACCATAAACCAAGTTAAAGTTGAAAGCTTTATATAGATAGTACATGTAATTAATGTATTAATATAATTTGTCTTCCACTAAATTTTTACAATATTACAGGAATGCTGGTGTAATGAGATAATAATGATGCCCTGATTCAATTGCTAAGGGGTGGGCACTAAACTTGATATCTGCATTTTTATTAGCTCACCTTGCCAATGGCAATGTGAGTTTTTGCCATCACTTGGCATCTGTCGTCTGTCGTCCGTTAACTTTTCACATTTTAATATTCTCCTCTGAAGTCCCCTGAGCCAAATGAACCGAAACTTGGTAGGAAGCATCTAAAGATTGCACATTTTGTCCCGATCCATTAGCGAGTATGGCTGCCACAGGCGATTCTTGTTTCTGATTGGCCGTTTTTTTTAAATCTTCTCCTCTGAAACATCTTGGCCAAATGAACCGAAACTTAGTAGGAAGCATCTATGGAAGGTCTTCTATAAAGTTTACTTATTTCATCCCGATCTGTCCACAACATGGATGCCATAGGCAATTCTTGTTTCTGGTTGGTCAATTTCTAAAAACTTCTCTGAAACTGCTTAGCTAAATGAACAGAATCTTGGTGGGAAGCACCTATGGTAGGTTCTGTATTAAGTTTCCTCAAAGCAGAATTTAAGGTTAGCGACACAGTCTCAGCCCATTGAGCCTCTATTTATTGTCATCAAAGTACGAGAAGTCTTTAGGTGCGGGAGTGTAACAGGTATGTTCCTCTGCTTAAAGTTATTGTAACTGTAGTGGGTTCATAACCACCCTCCACAAGCTACATTAGTGGAGTTCTCCTTAAGCTCAGTTGGTTTAGCCTTGGCTTACTAGGAGAATTAAAGTCACAGGATCAAAACTCATCTCAACGTATCATTTTACAAAGATGAAATATGTTCCAATTTTACTACTTGCAGTTTTATCACTCTTCCATGCCTTTTCAGGTTATATTTTTTAAGTTCATTAGTTTAATATGAAAATAAACATTAATTAAAATGTTATCAAATATCAAATTTTTTAACATTTCAATTCAAATATGTAAATCCACAGTCTATCACATATTTATGCTTTATGGTTTAATGGGCAAGTGGCTAATTGGCATTGTAAAAATTATATTCTTAACTGTTGAGAGAAACAAAGAGCTGAAATTGTGAAAAAGTTGCACATTTTCAAAGTTACTTAAAACATTATGTTAGGTCCACATAAACTAATGTGTGTATTATTATTTGTTACGATATACCAAATATTCTGAGGTTATATAATGTTCATTGTTAGAGTGCTAAATTAAATTTTGTTTTTGTTTTCTATTTTCAGGACTTGATGAAAGATACCCGGTAACTGTTTTTGTGGATGAAAATGTTTGAAACTGGGTGTGCTTTATCTTTCAAATGTGGAGAACAAGAAGGAACAGGTAGTGGAATACTAATAGATACAATACATGGACTTGTTGTAACACATGGTACATTAGTAACATCTGTCTTATCAGACAAACAGATGTTTGTATTATCAACTGAAGGCATTTTACAAAACTGTTTTGATTCTTGGTCTGTGGATGTTATATTACAACCATCAAAGGAACAAGAGGATAGCAAAAAAGTAAAAAGATACCAATCGACTGTTTTAAACACTTCTGAAATTTCTAGAACTATAGAAAGTAAATCTGTTTTGAAAAACAACCTATTTTTAGACTATTCAGCTTCTGTAATTTCCATTTTCCAGTTGAAAAGACTCGTAAAAATTGTTTCTTTTTTAATGCCTCCAGAAAAATGGGAATATGTTGAAGATTTTGCCAAGCAAGAGAAACCTGATGACCAATCTAGATTTCATCCATTGCTCTCTTGTTTTATTTTGTTGGAACTTCATAACTGGAAAAGTTATTCAAGGGATCTACCACTACTTAGATTTGCCCAATTAGAAAAGGGAGATAATTTGGAAATTGAAGCAACACCCTTTGGAGGTTTAAGTCCAGAAATTTTTCTCAACTCTAGAAGTAATGGTATAGTAAGCAACAAAGCAGGTGGTGTACTTTTAATGACAGATGCAAGATGTGTACCTGGTTCAGAGGGTGGTCCAGTATTCTGTTGGCATGGTAACAAAAGGTAACATTGATGTTTGAACTACATTTGCAGTTATGTTAATATATTGTATAATTGTTACCAATAACAATAACATATAATGATAAATGTTTACAGTTAAATTTATTTTTTTGTTAATTGATAAGTCTTTTGTCCCATTTCAATCTGTAATTGGGGGAAAACAAGTTTAATTGCTTTGATGGATTTTTTATGATAATTACCAGTACTGATTTTAATATCCCTGGTAATTGTGAGTTATGGTTTGGAACTCCCCACAAAACATTACTAACTACCCATAAGGCTTTAATTTTCTTGGCAAATTATACATTGAAATGGTAAATGACTTGTTTGAGTAAGTTTGGTTCAGTTGTACATTGTATATAAGTAAGTTGAAGCTTTAAGAAATGTGGAAAAAAAATTCATGGCAATTGTATAGTGTTTTTACATTCAGTACATTGTTTCAAATTGTATGCTTGTTCAAAATCAATGCTGTCAACATTCTGGTTACAACATACATTAACAGTTCATTTCACCAACCAAAACTTGCAAAACATGTAAGATCACATGATGGAAATCTTAGCCTGGATTTTAGAAAGGCAGAAATGTATAAGACTCAGAAAAGATTGATTTGATTTTGATTTTTGGTGTTTTAATGCCACTTTCAGCAATATTTCAGCTATATCATGGCGACCAGTTTTAGTGGTCGAAGAAGCCGGAGTACCAGGAGAGAATCACCGACCATGGGCAAGCAACTGGTAAGCTTTATCACTTGCGGCTGAGAGTCGAGTGCACCCTTTTTTGTAATTGATAGGCTTGTATGAGTTGTTAGGTAATCCAACTACCTAACTCATTGAGCCATTCGGGCCCTGACTCAGAGAAGATATTAAATCTATATATTTATATGAATATTTGTTTTTAGAAATGTGTAAAGTAAAGGATGAATATGAACCAAAAAGTTTTTTTGTTGGTATTTTTCAGATATCTTGTTGGCATAGTAATAGCTTCATTGTGTTGGAGATGTAATGAATGGGTTGGATTATCTATGGCCTGTACAATAACAGATGTACTTAATAATGTTAAACAGATCTCTAAAATTGACAGTCTTCATGGACATATAGCAAACAAAGGTTATAAATGGCTTTATCTATTTATAGAAATAAAAGTGAAAGTAATCTTGGTCAGTTATATGACTGTTTTTTTTTATGTATTTAAGTTAAATCTAAGCCATGTGTTTACAACTGTGCAACACTGAGAAATTAATTAAATCAAACTTTTACATTCTATTCAAAAACAAATTTCATAATTTCTTTCATTTGTTTCAAAAGAAATATGGAAATAATCATTTTATTATATCAGACATTTTAGAATTCTTTAAAAAGAAAAAAAAATTCAATGTGATGTTGGGATCAATAAAATGATCTCTTTCTTTTCTTCCATGCATTGTTTCTCATTACAAGTCTATAGAAGTATGCACATGTTAGACCAATAATAGTATAAAATTATCTCTTCCTTTTCTTCCATGCATTGTTTCTCATTACAAGTCTATAGAAGTTAGACCAATAATAGTATACAATTGTTAAATACCGGTGCAACATTTCACCTCTGTCAGGGAAAAATGTAAACCTTTGTTTCTAAATGATGTTAAATTTTACATTTGATTAAAAAAGATAATAAAATCAAGCATAAAACTGTCTGACCCAGGTTAAGGGAAAATACTTTAATAATCAAACTTTTAATATCGTCTTCGGTAAATCATTGCTAACATACATTGAACATTAAAAATGAAAAAGGTATGCAGGTAATACAAATATGAATTTAAATTTAACATGCAGACCGTCAGCAACTAATACAATTTTGCCTTTTTTTATTTTATAGTTTCAAGAAGTAATATATGTAAGATTATTGGCAGTGTTCCAATGATCGTAGTTGGTAGTAATTGGGGATCTGGTGTTGTGATTGGACGACTGAATGATGACACATCTCTTCTACTTACATGTAGTCATGTTGTTAGAGAGTCAGGATACAATACTGGTATTTATATTTGTTAAAATTTCAGAGTGTATCGGTTAAATAAAGCTTTTATAAATGCACTATTTCCTTTGTCAATTTCTCACACTCCTGGAAAATATCTCATGAAAGAATCAAGCGGTCTCAAGACAAAAGTCTGGAATTCAGATGATACTGGAAAGTTTGTTTGACCAAAGTGTCAATCTGAAGCTTAGTTATTTTACAGAATGTCTCTATAGTTAGATATATATGTTTACACCTTGGGATCCTCTGATATCTTCAAACTTTTCTTGAATCTAATATAAAAACAATATTATATTATCTCCCTTTACTTCTTTTCATGTCTCTCTTGACCTTTATGGCAGACAAAACAATTTTCACTCTTCCAACCACATATTAAAGATAAGATTAAGAATTATAGATATAAGAGGTATAATTAATTTATCAGTAAACATTACATAGCTTTCTGTTTTAGTTGAATGATGATAAAATGAAAAACAAAAATACCACATCACACACAATTCTAAAAATACCACATCACACACAATTCTAAAAATACCACATCACACACAACTCTAAAAACTAATTAGAAATCATAGAAACAGAGATAATATTGATACCCTAACACACATATACATGACCGCTTTAATATACAGTTGACTCTCGTTGTCTCGAACTCGGTTGACTCAAATTTCCGGTTGAGTCGAACTTTTATCAAAGTCCCGAACTTCGTTGTGTATAAATACATATAATTTGACTCCTGTTGAGTCTAATTCGGACGAGTCGAAATTTCGGTTGTCTCAAATAAAAGTTTTGGTCCCGAGATGTAGAAAGCCATATTATTTACATTCGTTAAGTCGAATTTATCTGTCAAAACATGTGTATTACCTTGGGATTAAAATCGGATCACAGGTGAAACATCCGGTCATTGACTTTGACATTTTTACCTTAGGCTATTTCACATGTTTATTTTAACAATCTGTCAAATTAATTAGTGATAATAATTGAATTGGCTTGGTATAATCTATTATGACACAGGTTAAATGTGTACAATAGAAAATTATCGATTTATAATAAGTGCACTTGGGTCGGCATACATCAATGATTGTGAAAAGTACACAACGGTAGTGTTTTATCTATTGATTTATTTGTCGGAAATTAATTTTCATTAAAGATGTATAATTTCTCAATTTTGAGAGATTTGAAAAAAATGTGACTCTTATTTAGCAGTTGTAATAAAAGAGGAAATCACGCTATTTCTCAGAATTGGCGTTATTTTCGGTCGAGAATAGTTTTCTTCTACACTTTATTGAATCAATGCAACAAAACAGATAAACATAATCATACACACACAAAAAAAAAGGATATCTAGAAGTTATAAGTCATTCCACAAGATTCAAAGAATTTAACAGAAAAAAAACAGCAACAAAAACATTGAATAAGTTTTAAATCGTTCCAAGAATCGAGACACGCGATGCTGGTTTTAGCACTTCCAAAATTTCGCTCGAGTTGTCTCCCTTTCGTTGTTAAACAAACTACACGTCCGGTATTTTCATAGCTCCTCTTGAGTCGAACTACGGTAGACTCAAATTTTTTTCATGGTCCCATCGAATTCGAGATAACAAGAGTCAACTGTACTTTTAAGTTTAAGTGATTCAATAAAAAGTGGTGCTGTTAAACTAGTTTATACTGTCATAGTCTCAGTGAAATTGTTGATACCTAGTATTCATGTTTGATTTCAGTAAAAGTCAAGTTTACAGACAGACAGAAACCAGTAAAGGCAACAGTGATATACAAGACACCTTCAGAGGGACAGTTTGACATAGCCGTACTATCTGTACCAAACAGTAAACTTAGCCCCATTCCATTACTGTCATCACCAGTGTCACAGGGTAAGAGTTGATCTTTTATCAGACTGCATTCTTTGACAGATTCCCACTAAATTTAATCATGGTTTGTACTAGCCTCATTTTATTTGAGAGATATATATGTTTCAGGACATTTTTTTATTTTTTTTTTCAATAGTCAGGATTTTACATAACCCCTACACCACCACCTGACTAAGGTGTCTGGGGTTTTTTCCAAAAAATATATACTAATATATAGTACATGTACAATTTGTGACTATTTAGGTTTTTTGTTTTTAAACAAATTTTTAAATTAAATTATAATACACATATAAATTAGTTGTGATTTGCTGACATTTTCATTCACTCAAGAACACACACACATTCTTTTCACTCCTCCACTCAATTTTCTCACTTTGTGCACTTGCTCCTATTGATACAGATGATAACAAACAAATAATGACAATTAAAGTTATAAATCAGGAAAAACATATTTTAAAGGGCCCCAGATTTTTTCATAAGCTGCCACTTTATTGTTTTTTCTAGCTATGTATAATTCAAGAGAATAGTAATTTTTTATTTTAAATTTTAATTCCATAATATTTGGAATTTTGTCTTCAAATTTACATTTATAGATATATTTTTTTGTAATTATTGTGAGTAAATTCAATAATAGGTTATCCTGAAGTGCTTGAAATCCCAGTAAAACATTTTTTTTGGTTTAATTCAATATAGTTAAAATATCTCTTCAGGCATTCAAAGAAAACTCTCCAAAACTGATAGTACAAGGACAGTCAAAAAATAAATGTTCAATGGTTTCATCTTCTACATTGCAAAAGGAGCAAAATTTGCTATCTTTGACATGAATTTTGAACAAAAAGGTATTTGTAGGAATCACTCTATGCAAAAATTTATATTGAAAATTAATTAAATATACATTTTTACAGCACTTCCTAAGAATATTGAAATATATGAACCAATTTGGAATATCACATTGGAGTTTCTCTTCCCATTTCAAAAACTTTTGCGTTGGAATATGAACAATGTTGTTTACTAAACTAATGTAAACAAATTTTATATCTTTATTATTTTTTATTCTTTCTAGGAAGATATCTTCTGGGTTGAAAGTATTAAAACAATCAGTAAAATTTTCTCTTATATACTTCTTTATATGATTTGGAATACTTGATAGGAATGAGTAGTAATGCATGAAATGTTTAGTTTTAACCTTTTGTCTAATCTGTTCAAAAGTATAAAAATCTTTTCTTTGATGGTCAATAAGATGAGATAAGTTCGACACACCAACATTTTCCCATTTGATATAAAAGGAGTAATTTTCAATGGGTACAAAATTTAATATATCAAGAGAAAGACATTCATTCATATTTATTAAGGTATATGTTTCAGGACATGAAGTGTCAAAATATATGAATTCCAACTATGGTAAATATCGTGGAAAACTCTCAGATAAATTATTTTTTTGGAAAAGTACCTAGCAAAGGCACATTGTTTGAACTAAAAAAAAAACTGACATGGAACAATTTGATTTCAAAATATTTGAACTCCAACTTTTTAAAATATTTTGGAAGGCTCTCAGACCTATTATGATTAGAAAAGTACCTAGCAACCATACAAGAGGGGATGGTTTGGATCCTATTAACTGGTTTAACCCTGTCACATTTTTGTGCCTGTCCCAAACCAGGACCTGGATTTCCAACGTCATTTGTTGTTGTCTTTTTTGTGTTCAGTGAGTTATGGTGAGAGGTGGTTTTTCATTTTGTTTATATTGGTGGAATTGATGACCAACACTGTTTATTCTTTCATTTCATAATTTCTGGAATCAGAAGAGCATTATAGTAGCTGTGACTTGCAACAATTAAATTTCAAGATATTTGAATTGAGACCAGACCTTGATAACTAAGGAGATATTGACTGTATCAGTCTATATATAGATATCACTTGTTTATTTTAGGAGATATTGACTGTATCAGTCTATTTAAAGAATATTTGAAATTGTTGAACAGATTATACGATATAACCTGGTTTGGGTCAGTTAAAAAGCGTAAACTGACCCAAACCAGGTTATGCAAGTATAACCTGTTCAACAATTTCAAATATTCCTTATAATTTAATTTCTACAACAAAATTTAATGATTCCTCGATTTTAATTACGATTATTTCATGTGACTATTTGAATTTGTCGTTAGTGGATGAACACGTTGGTGACGTCACAGTACCAATCCAGGTTATACAGTATAACCAATGTTGCTCCAGCCGGATCAGCCAATCGGATTGCAGTATTCACATAAAATTAAATTATATATAGATATCACTTGTTTATTTGAGGAGATATTGACTGTATCAGTCTATATATAGATATCACTTGTTTATTTGAGGAGATATTGACTGTATCAGTCTATATACAGTAAAACTTGCTTATAGCGAATTTGTGGGGGCAGCCAAATTTATTTCATTATAACCGTAATTCGCAATATTGATATAGCGAACTTCGTTATACCATATAACGAATTCGTTATATAATCATATGCAAATCAAGTCATTTTATTTCAATCAAATGCAAACATAGATACATGGGCTATATACAATGATTAATCACTTATCTTTAGCAAAGAAATTTTGAATGGTAGACTGTTTTTGTTTTTTGGTAAATATATTTTCGATCTTTGTCAGGTATTAAAAAATTCATCAACATTGTCATATGTTTCTAACGTACGACGGACAGTGTCAAGTGTAAGTAAACCATCTGCATTTGTCGGAGCGGCACCGTCGGAACGTCATTTAGTACAGAATCGTCATCACTTTCTGAATTTTCACCATCCAAGAGTTTATAATTTCATCATCTGACCTCGTTTCAATTACAACTACATTGTTTTCAACAGCAACAACTTCTTCCAATGTGACTCCAATTTCACCTAGTGTAATACGACTGTTTACGAGGTGCGATAGGGGTAGCTCGTCATCGTCACTTCCAGACTCACTATCATTGATGTTTGTCAGTTCGTTTTTAAATCCAGCCTCTTGAAAACATCGTGAAATGCACAACTGTGATACTTGTCGCTAAGAGGAATACAACAATCGGATAGCACAGAGAAAATTGTCTTTATTAGGAAATAAAAGTTTTTTTTTTTATCAAACATGATTGTCTTTTAGGAGATATTGACTGTATCAGTCTATATATAGATATCACTTGTTTATTTTATGAGATATTAACTGTATCAGTCTATATATAGATATCACTTGTTTCTTTTAGGAGATACTGTGTATGTTATAGGCCATGCCATATTTGGAGAAGATAAGAATTTAGAACCAACAATAACATCTGGTATAATATCTAAAGTTACCAGGATCAATGATGTTCCTGTTATGATACAGGTATAATATCTAAAGTTACCAGGATCAACGATGTTCCTGTTATGATACAGGTATAATATCTAAAGTTACCAGGATCAATGATGTTCCTGTTATGATACAGGTATAATATCTAAAGTTACCAGGATCAATGATGTTCCTGTTATGATACAGGTATAATATCTAAAGTTACCAGGATCAATGATGTT
>MJUT01034740.1:244897-258790 GCA_002080005.1 Gigantidas platifrons
CAATGCCACATTACAAGAAAATGTCTTAACCAATGCCACATTACAAGAAAATGTCTTAACCAATGCCACATTACAAGAAAATGTCTTAACCAATGCCACATTACAAGAAAGACAAACAAGGATCATAAATACTGTTTTTAATTTGATAACAATTTTGACTACATTAATTAATAACATGCATGTAGGTAAAAACTAATGAAAAAATAGTCACCTTTAATTTAGGTTATCACAGATATATAGTCATAATTTTATCTCCTGAGACAACATACATGTAGATTCTACCTGACAAAAATTTAGGTTATCACAGGTATATACATGTAGTCATAATTTCATGTCATGAAATACAACATACATGTAGACTCCACCTCTAGTAAATAATACAAGTATCTGTATAAAAATGATTGTAGACACAATAACTTGTTTGTCACCGATTCAGAAGTAAGTTGACTGCATAACAAGTTAAATTTTGGATAAAATCTAAGTAAATATCTTACAACAAATAAATATTCTAATGCAGTTCTTTATGTTACACTTTTTCTGATTGGACGGCATCAAATATTTGCCTGCATCAATCACATGATTGATGCTGTCAAACAGTTTGTGCCAGTTGTTTATGTAATGCCTTCTTATTGGACAGTTGGACAGTGTTAAATACATACCAGCATCAATTGCATGATTGATGTCGTCAAAATGGTTGTGCATAGTCACATTATATCCAGTTTGTTAAAAATGAAATTAATGCTTATTTATCAGAAACTGTATTACAACAGACATAACTAATGTATTTGAGGTTTGTAGACATCAATTGTTGATTTGATGGCCACAAATATCTGTTAACTGGCTCTGCTAACATGTCACCTGTAAACTCAATTAACAACCTACAAATCAATAACTGCAGTCTGTGCCAAAAAACATTTTAGCTTGAATCACATTTTAGAAGAATTTTTTCTATTTGATTAAACAAATTTGATGTAATTTTTACTAGCCCAAACCAATTTATACAGGGGAATAGGGATTGTGGTTTTTGGCAGAGTGAGGGTAAATCTTCAAATACAATACAGTTGTCTCCTAATTAGGAATTTAACAATAACTGTGAGTACAATACATGTTACAGTTAGAACAATACATGTTACAGTTAGAACAATACATGTTACAGTTAGAACTTCAGCTTCATTTAAAAGTGTCCATTGACCAGGATAGTCTTGAATTATGACATTTTGCTTCACTTGAAAACGTCCATTGACCAGGATAGTCTTGAATTAGGACATTTTGCTTCACTTGAAAACGTCCATTGACCAGGATAGTCTTGAATTAGGACATTTTGTTTCACTTGAAAACGTCCATTGACCAGGACAGTCTTGAATTAGGTCATTTTGCTTCACTTGAAAACGTCCATTGACCAGGATAGTCTTGAATTAGGTCATGTCATAATGATCTTATTGTATCAAACTTTATAATACTATTATAGATTAATACATCACATCGTTGTTTGGAAATACACTGATATGACCTAACTAAAATACTGGTCAACAGCACTTGTTTCTTCTGTATTGTTATAACAAATCTCTATTCATTTCAATTCCCCAATGATTTTTAAATCCCATGATCTTAAAATTATATTATATTAACTTATCAAAGGTTTGCAGCCATATTATATTTTCTCTAAAATGTCAACACCATGCTATAGTTGAAATACTGCTAAAGTTGGCGTTAAATACCAATCAATCTAAAATGTCAAATATTGCATTTACCATACATGTTTGTTTAACTCGTTAGACAGTAACGTTACTTCCATTATGTTCAGATCAGAGTACAAACGGCTGATTAGGGAAACAAATAATTAATCGGTTTACTAATAATTTTTCATCAAATGTGAGGGTGATTTAATTTCGTCAGCAGGTATGATGGTTATACATTAACAATTGTAGGAAAAAATAAAACAGAACATTTTACTCGAGAGTTATTCATCCTAATGACAATGGACAGATGGGTAGATGCTGCTAGGGATATAAAATTTAAAAACGAGTTGATACCGCTGCCAAACAGATGGGGGTGGACAATACAGGGAATATAAAATTTAAAAACGAGTAAATGTCGCTGCCAAACAGATGGGGGTGGACAATACTGCAGATATAAAAGTTTAACAACAAGTTGATGCCGCTGCCAGAAAGATTGGTGGACAATGCTTGATATATAAAATTTAATAATGAGTTGGTGCCACTGCCAGTCCACAGATGAGTAGACACTGTATATAGTACATGTAGTCCTATAAAATCATTAATGATATCAGTTTAACTTATCTCAAGATTCTACGTGAGAAACCAAAACCCATAGGATGTTCATTCATGTATGAGTTGTATCACTTTTTACAAGAGAAACCAAAACCCATAGGATGTTCATTCATGTATGAGTTGTATCACTTTTTACATGAGAAACCAAAACCCATAGGATGTTCATTCATGTATGAGTTGTATCACTTTTTACAAGAGAAACCAAAACCCATAGGATGTTCATTCATGTATGAGTTGTATCACTTTTTACAAGAGAAACCAAAACCCATAGGATGTTCATTCATGTATGAGTTGTATCACTTTTTCAATTTCTGAGAAGAACATTTTTCTGTAGGTTCTACATAAAATTATATTTAGCAATGGTGGCCTTATTAGTCTTCTGATCAAGACAAAAAACCTAAACAAAAATTTCAAATAACATACAGGGAGATTCAGCCAACCTAATCTTGAAGCACTATCTTAAAACATAGAAGAATAAAAAGACTAGATATAGTGAACATATATAAGTAACAAGCAGATCTAGGACATAAGCCTCTGGACAAAAGTGAACATATATAAGTAACAAGCAGATCTAGGACATAAGCCCCTGGACAAAAGTGAACATATATAAGTAACAAGCAGATCTAGGACATAAGCCCCTGGACAAAAGTGAACATATATCAGTAACAAGTAATATATCAGTGAACATGATCTGTCAAAGACATATTTACAATAAACTCTTCAAGCTGATTTTTATGATTATCATTGATATGCAAATTTTCCCTTTGATCTTTACATGCGAAAATCCATATCTGTTTAATAATGTGACAAGGGTGATACAATCATTTTATCATTGATTTCTAACATGACTTTTTATTGTCGTCACTTTGACAAATCCCAGATATACATACACTCATCACATCTCACATATCAGGATTTTCCTTCCCATGAGATATTCCTGGGAAATTCATTCTCACAAAACAAAACAATGATAGTATATATGTATGGGTGTTTACAACATTTTCAACAATATGTTTTAGTTTAGCCAAATGAAAATTGTGCTTTCACCAATCATATATCTTTAATAAAATACATCAACAAGAAAAATTGTGATTTTTATGCCACAAATCATTAAAACATTAAAAAAAAAAAAAATGTATGGATGTTGACATACAAGTTAATCAATGTATGATTTTTCTACCACAAGCCATTATCAGTATTTAAAATAAAAATGTTGTAATTTATTTAATATGGCAAGCTACTATATTACAGCAGAGAGATGACTTCTTTATGTTAAAGTGATAAAAATATAAACATACAAAAGTGTAAAAAAAAATATGTCTGTACATGTATATGAAATTACCACTAACCAGCACCAAAATTTAACAAAGAAAAACTAAAAATGAGGTAATACCTTCCTATCCCAAATCTAACTGAAAATGCAACAAATAACAACATTAATTACAGTCAAAAGTATCTTAAATGGCACCTGTTTTAAAAAATCACTCTTTTAAAGGACAGTTTAATTTTCTCCATTTAATGAATGGTACAAATAATTTGAACCTGTATATAACTGGCAACTGCACATAAAGGGCACATTTTCAGGTTCCCTTATATACAAGTTTGACTGTATCTAAAGTTAGCACTGAAAATGTTGTACATGTATGACATGTGTATTCTGTGTAATGGGTTACCGGTATTCTAGTATGTATGACATGTGTATTCTGTGTAATGGGTTACCGGTATTCTAGTATGGGAGAGACGTAACAAAACATATATAACAGGAAGCACGATTAAACAAACTGTATTGAACAAGTATGGTAGCATGAACATGTTTAGTCTATCCCTGGAATCAAGATGAAGGTGGTACAAGTAACAACCCATATCATTACAATATGTAGATACATGTAAATGAGGTCAAGGTCATGTGATATGATTGGCTGACAATACATTTGTGGTGCTACAGGAAGCACATTGAACAATATATTTATACAATTAAAAACTAGAGGCTCAGCCCACTGAGCCTGTATCGCTCACCTGTCAATAGAATGATATTGAAGCAAATTTCAAAGGGAGATAATCATTACCTTAACTGTTTTCTATATTTATGCATAAAAGATAATGTTAAGTGAGAGCAGCTCTCCTTTTTGTAAATTTGCATATGGTGCATTAGCTGCACAAAGTTCCACCGAAGTGAGATAATCATTTTGGAATAATAGGGGTTTAGAGGTCATGTGATAATATGGCTAGATAATATGCTAGAGTCCAATTTTCTGCCCTTTATATGTAAGTCTTCATATTGTGCAGTTTTTGATTCAAATGCAATAATTAGTTTGAGAGGAGTTGCACTTTACAAGGGAGATGGACAGTCTGATAGGCTGACAGACAGACAGGCTGATCTCAATTGGTGTGGGAGGAGATCAAAATTAATAAAAAAAACAATTTTCAGTTTTGTTATTGTTTTTCCTCTGGTTTTTTTAATACTAAACATTGTCATTTAATGGAAATTATTTTTGTATATCTTACTCAAATGATAGAAGTTTTAAAATGTGCTATTTCCATTCTATCATTTTTGCTATGCTCATGAAAAGAATTTGAATTTTGGTGTTTAATGCTAGTTTCAGCTATATCATTGCAATTTAAACTTAACCTTTATCTCTAATAGTTTTTGAAATCTCAGACAAAAATGTTTAAATTAAAAAAATAATAATGAAAAAAGGGCAATAACTCCTAGACGGATAATCAGATTTACTTAAAAATTGCAGGGCATGTAGATCTTGACAAGCTGAACATGTTTTCAGTTTACACTTAACATCTATCTCTTATAGTTTTTGAAATAAAGGATGAAAAGTATTAACATTTTTAAAATTTGATGAAAAAAGGGCAATAACTCCAAGATGGGTAATCAGGTTTACTTTAAAATTGCAGGCTAGGTAAATCTTGACATGCTGCACATGTTTGCTGTTAAACTCAACATCTATCTCTTATAGTTTTTGAAATAAAAAACGAAAAGTATTAAAATTTTGAAAATTTGATGAAAAAAGGGCAATAACTCCAAGATAGGTAATCAGATTTTCTTCATAATTGTAGGGTAGTTAGATCTTGTTGTGCTGATCATTTTTACCCCATCAGATTTCTGATATTATTAACGGTTTTGAGTTATTACCAAAAACGTGCAATTTTACCATGTTCTATTTTTAGTAACAGTGGCTATGTTTGTTGGCCGAATGGAACCAAATGAAGAAGTTTTATAGAGGATCTTACATAGATGCTTCCTGCCAAGTTTGGCTCCATTTGGCCAAGCAGTTTCAGAGGAGAAGATTTTTTTAACATTAGCCAATCAGAAACAAGAATTGCCCTTGGCGGCCATATTTGTTGGCGGAATGGGACGAAATGAAGAAACTTTATAGAGAACCTTATATAGATGCTTTCCATTTGGCCCAGTTGTTTCAGAGGAGTAGATTAAAATATGAAAAAGTTAACGGACGGACGACGGATGACCCTTTGGGTCAGGTGAGCTAAAAATTGTATTGAACAAGTATGGTAGCATGAACATGTTTAGACAATCCCTAAAAACAAGATGAAGGATGATACAACCCATATATTTATATGTAGATCAATGTAAATGAGGTCAAGGTCATGTGATATGATTGGCTGACATGTTTAAAGTGGTTTACACACAGTGTAAAGTTACCAAAAATTTGACTTATTGTGAAAACATGATATAAAATTAAATAAACTTCACAAAGTCAATAGACCATGACAATATGGTCATGTGATAAGTGCTCAATTTGCATACATACACAATGTACTATAGGACAGATGTGTCGACCGATTATGGTGGAGTAATAATGTATGGATTAATGAGAAACATACCTAAACTTGACAAAGTAAATAGACCATGACAATGTGGCCATGTGCTCGTCTGATGTGCATACAAAATGCATTGAGAAAAAGACGTAAACACATAAACTTGCCGATGTAGCAGCTGCCCTGACACTAGAAAAATAAAATATATCTCACTTTCATTCATGTTTGATTCAGATGTTTGAAAGGACAAGTCTCAATCTATGGTATTA
Organism: Gigantidas platifrons; assembly: GCA_002080005.1. Taxonomy (NCBI): domain Eukaryota; kingdom Metazoa; phylum Mollusca; class Bivalvia; order Mytilida; family Modiolidae; genus Gigantidas; species Gigantidas platifrons. Next base: position 251,247 of record MJUT01034740.1, read on the forward strand.
TTTCTACAAAAAAAACAAAAATTCCCCATACAAAGTTAAACAAAAATAAAAAATTATGTACTGTACATATGTAATATCTATCAATTTAAAAATGAATACATAAACTATTTTTTCTGCAAATAAAATATAGGTTTTATAAACCAAGATACTAAGATGCAAAATAAGTCTGGCAAGTTTTATTATTATTTGTTTATCAAATAATAAATTCTATTTATGTTTTAATTAGAATGCTTCCTACAGCCATAATCAGCTTACACTGTCTAGTAGTCAAATAATCACAAAACGTCATCATTTATGAAAATCTAAAGCAGTCCTTGAAATGAATATTTGAATTTACTGGTCCGAATCAAATTCTTGAATTAATTTTTAAATAGTTCTTTAAAAAAAAAAACAGAAAAATTTACTGGTTCAACCAAAGTTTTACTGGTCTTGGGTCAGAGGATCGGTGCTCATCATCAGGACTACTATACTAGCATTTAAAAATTATGGTGAGTTGGAGTTTAACCACCATATTAATAAAGTTATAATTTGAAAAGGAAATAAATAATATTTCACTAGGTGGAGTTTCTATTTTAAAAAAGTCAATATCTGAGGTTTAAATCTAATGAATTCTATAATAAGCCTATCACACTTTAAATATTAAATTAAGCCTATCACACTTAAAATATTAAATTAAGACTTTCACACTTTAAATATTAAATTAAGCCTGTCACACTTTAAATATTAAATTAAGCCTTTCACACTTTAAATATTAAATTAAGCCTGTCACACTTTATATATTAAATTAAGCCTTTCACACTTTATATATTAAATTAAGCCTTTCACACTTTATATATTAAATTAAGCCTTTCACACTTTAAATATTAAATTAAGCTTTTCACACTTTATATATTAAATTAAGCCTTTCACACTTTATATAATAATAAAAACTAAATGACTTAAATTAATACATTATCATTAACATATATCAACAGGTTTTTCTACGATTTCACTATTGTTTGAATCTTCACGAACAACAACTTGTGTCCCTATAGGTGACGTAGATTGTAAATTATGTCTATAGGCTAATTTAACATGGCTGGGTGGAGCAAGTTTTTGTAAAAGTTCTGGACTGACATATTCTGACGGAAGCTCATACCCACTACACACATTGGCAGGTATCATCGCTCTGTTCATTAATCGTTTCATCCGTGGTGTGGCATAACCATAAGGAACAGGATTTAATGTATTTTTTAATTCTTTAGATCCCCTCCTCCTTTGTTGAGGAGGTTTCCGACTAAATTTTTTACGACGTAAATCTTTCACTTTGTCTGAGTCTGAACACACATGATTGTCATCGGGAAGTGTTTGGCTTAAAGACATGTGATTTATTTTTCTATTTATATCCTCTATATGATCACATGATTGATCTGTTGTACCGGGACATTCTAGATTCGTTGAATCATTTTGAGTAACAGTAATTTCTTCAGCATTATTTATTCCTAATTCTTTGGTTTTATCAGCTGAATCTGTTATATTTTGACCAACATCAAGAGGTTTTTCACGTTTTAATGTACCTATCAAGTCTACATATGGTTGTTCTGCTATATCTGATCTTGTAGCATTCTGAGGTGGGTCACCAGTGTTACTTGTTTGAACAGCACCATTTTTCGCATATCGATTATGAAGTAAACGTAGAGCTACCTTTGCCTTCGCTGACACAGAGCGTTTCTTGTCATTCTTATCCTTTTTACGTAGGTTCCGTTCTGACATAGCTCTCTTAACCTTTTCTGTATTTTTTATTTTTCCATTTTTATTGGTCATGTCTGCTTTGTTGCTAGCTGTCGGCATCTCCTTTGTGTTTTTATTTACAGGTGACATTGCACTAAGAGCAGGATCAGATTTAACTGTGTTAATTGGAACTTTTTCTACTTTATTTTTGTTATTTTCAGGTACAGCAGGATTCAGTTTCCTTGTTCTATAAAATCCACCAGGTTCACTACGAGTAGTTAACAGCGTGTCCTTCGGTGGACACTTTTTCTCATTAGAAATGGCATTTTTTGTGGTTTTTGAAAGATCTTTGACCACAGATTTATTTGAATTGTTATCCGACAGTACCAATTTGTCAATACCTGCTTTCACGCTGTCTACAGTAATAGCAAGAGATATATTTTTGTTTACATCATTTGTATTAACGGTATTATTTGCTTCCTCCGCTGTCCATTTATTTGTTTTAGCAGGTAATTTTATTTCTTCATTAGGTACGACTGTTCTATCTAAGGAAGGTACGGTATTGTCTGATAAATTAACTGTAGTATCAAGTATTGTTTCTTTTTTAATATCAGACTCTGCTGTTTTATCACTAGGAGTGATCTTAACATCAGATTCTATGTCTTTGTCTGATGACAAAATCATCACAGTTTCAGACTCTTTCAAATTGTCCACAGCACTTTTTGTTTTATCTGGCACTTTCGTCTTATCTGGAGAAATTGCATTTTTATCGACAGACACTTTCGTTTTATTTGGTAATGGAGTTAATTTCTCAGGTGAGACTTTAGTTTTATCAGCATGAGATGGTTTGGTAGGTGTAATTTTTCCGTTGACGTATTTCGTAGGTGGACGTGTTGCACTAACACTATTTCTTCCTGTCATATATTTATCAGACCTAGCAGTAGAAATAGGAGCAGGTGATCTTACACTCGGTACTCGTGTTGTAAAATCTCTCTTCTGTCCATTCGTATTAGTAGTACCATTTTTCTTGATGTCTTTTAAAAGTCTATTAGAACCGACACCATTTCTGATTGTAGCAGTTCCCATGTTGTTTTTCATTGAACCTGTACTACGAACTCCACGTCTTCTGAATGCTTCACTTCTGTATCGTCGTTTTTCATCTTCAGAACTACTGTCAGATGAAGACTCATCAGAGGATGATTCTTCGGAGGAACTTTCCATGCGATTCCGCCAAAATGCATTCATAATCGGCTGAGGTTTATTGGGCCGAGGCTTTGGTTTGTTTGCTGCTTGTTTGGCATACTCTGGTGAACACTGGAAGAAAACAAAGCTTAATTAAACAGAAGTACCATTTAAAATGGTACTGTACTATATGTATTTTCTTTGGCAATCATGCACAAAATATCCAAAAAGTATACATCAGTTATTTTTAATATTATACAGTTATTTAATGGGAGTGCAGGCCATGGATCAAAATACTTTTCTGAGGTATTCAGAAAGAGCAAAGTGTTCTATTGCCCTCGGCCAAGAACACTTTGCTCTTTCTCAATACCAAGGGTTAATATTTTGATGTATTGCCCTCGGCCAAGAACACTTTGCTCTTTCTCAATACCTAGGGTTAATATTTTGATGTATTGCCCTCGGCCAAGAACACTTTGCTCTTTCTCAATACCAAGGGTTAATATTTTGATGTATTGCCCTCGGCCAAGAACACTTTGCTCTTTCTCAATACCAAGGGTTCATATTTTGATGTATCGCCTCCACTACTGTTGTATTACCTAATTATAATTTTTTCAGACAGATTAAAAAAAAATATTGTTTTCAATATTTTAATATTGTTTAACAATTTTAACAAATAACACAAATTATCTTTTTCATAATGAACATAAAAATTCTTAAAATTTTAATCATTAAAATGTTTTAGATCACGAAGCAAGAAACGTCATGATAGATTACGAAGCAGGGAAATTCCGGATTATCGATCGATCTATTGCCCATAGAAATAGACAACTATTGAGAAATAAAAAAAAGCTTAATAATATTATACGCATAAAAATTATAATAATAGTAATAATCCCTTTTATGTTATAAAGTTTGTCAGTGACTTGTGACAGGTGGTTTTCTCTGGGTAGTCCAGTTATCTCCATCAATAAAACTGACCGCCACGATATAATCCCCTCCCCATCTATGTTTCTGAATATCTTTTTATGTAACTATTGCAGGTACACTTCACTGAGACAATATTCATGTACAAAATATCTGTCTCTCCATCTTTTATGTCCAGTTAGTATACATTACCAGGGCTCGAAATTAACGCTAGCAAGCAGGCAAATTGCTAGTAGACATTTCAATTTGCCTTAATTCTGCTAGTGAATAAAGTTAGAACTAGCAGAATTTTGCTAGTTGTAAAAATTTATATGTTCAGAATCATATCTTAACTATGACAAACGTGTAAATTTGTTTTCTCGTAAGATCGGTAAAGATCGCATTGACTTCATAAAAAAGGACGGTATAGTTACGTATTTGTCCGAGAAATACGATATTTACGTCTCTGTCCAAGAAATAAGAACAACCAAACTGGTTCCCGATTTATAAAATAACATCTGGTTGCAATTTTTACAGTTCAAGTTACCAGTCGAAATGTCAAAAAACAGAAAAGTTTCTAATCACGATCGTGACATTACAAAAATTACGAAATTCTTTCGCCAAGTTTCAGGTAGATTTATAATTATAGTGTTTACAGTGATTAAAGGGAAATAATCATGAAAATCGTTGTGTGACAGCTGTTACACTATCGTATGAATGCAGCCTGTCTGCTTGCAAGAATGGCAAGATTACGATTTTCGTTTATATCCAACTTTGGCCTAGCTAGAGTAGGCAAGGTCTGGAATTACTTTTTCATTTATACTACCTTACAGTCTTATACATATTTCAATAAAAATAACATACATTTTTTTATTAAATTTGGTTGCTAGTCAGGTCAGTCTGTTTGCTAGTAGATTTTTATTTAACAGGCAAAGTTTTGCTTGTGGTGAAAAAGTTAATTTCTAGCCCTGATTACCATAATAATTACAGCCTTATAACAAATACTGATTGTCCTTTGATGTCTTTTCATGCTTTTGTCCAAAGATAAACAATGATGAATATTGACTGAATTTTACATATTTTACAGTTTTATCATTGTTTGAAATTTTATGGCGATAAAAAGGCAAATAAGAAAAAGTTATCACGACCTCTGTTAAATCTGAACAAGAACTTACAACAAGGAAGGATCCTTCATTTTGTACAATTAATTCTTCCATCTCTGTCTTCCAACCTGTCATCTCAGCAAATTTCTGTGTACTGCCTATAAGATCACCTGTAATTAAATAATATCACCTGTAATTAAAAAATATCACCTGTAATTGACAAATTTCTGTGTAATGCCTGGGCGAAGGACATTTGCACAAAAAAATCAAAATTAAAAATTTCATTTGTGCAAATTTTCTTTTCCCTTTTGCACAATTTTTTTGTATACCATAATTAGAATTGATACACCTTTTCTGCAAACTGAAATACATGTAAATACAGGTAAATACAGGTAAATACAGGTAAAATACATGTAAATACAGGTAATATGTATGATATACAGGTAACCAACAAAACATTTATTCTTAATAAACTCTGTTCAGGTTTTAAGACATAAGGACTTGTGTACTTTCTAGCCCTAATATATGAACTGAGTAAAACATTCAGTTGTTTAGTGTCAGTCATGGAAGTCACACACACAGAAACAAACAGGGGTCAGCCTACAATTGTAGTAGATGGAATATTATACCGCATAAGCAACACTCTAAAGTCGGGTGATGTCGTTTATAGATGCACAACAAAATCCTGTAAACTGTCCATCACAACTGACAAGGATGGAACAACAGTGCTCAAAACAAAAAATCAACACAATTGTGAATGCAGTCAAAGTGACAGAAAAATTGAGGCTCATGTTCTGCGCATAAGATCCAGGAACAAATCTGGAGATATCACTAAGTGTCCTTCACAGATAATATGGACAGAGCTACAGACAATGGATGAACAAACCTTACAGTTCGCCGACCTAAAGAATGTTGCTAAGGCCGTGTATCATGAGAGACGAAAAAAACTTCCTACTCTACCAAAGAATTGGAAAGATGTCCATGATGTTGTAGATGAAGTAAACACCAAAACCAACAAAGATGAAAATTTATTGTTGATTAATGATTGTGATGCAGAGATAATTATATTTTTTACATATCTTAACATGGAGTGTTTGTGTAACAGCATGTCAGAGCTCTTTATAGATGGTACATTTATGTGTTGTCCTCGATATTGTTACCAGCTCTACACTATACATGGGTGTAAAAATGGAAATTATGTTCCTCTTCTGTACTGTTTTCTTCCCTCGAAATCTGAAGCATGCTATACTAAGATGTGGTCACTATTGCTAGATTACTGTCAAAACAAAGGACTTGATTTACAGCCTAACTTCATTCATGTCGACTTTGAGAAAGCAATGTATAATTCAGTAAAGAACCTATTTCCAGAAACTCAATTAGATTGTTGCAGATTTCATTTAGGGCAATGCTGGTGGCGTAAAATCCAGAGTGTGGGGTTAAGTTCTGAGTACAAGGACAAATCTTCGGAAATTGGTAAATGGCGTATGCGATTCTTTGGTCTGCCATTTCTAGCACCAGAAGAAGTGGAGGACTGTTTCACAGATGACATTATGAGTGATGCACCAGATGCCGAGGATTGCATAAAATTTTCTGATTACATCTTAGAGGAGTTTGTAACACCCACCAGTACTTTTCCACCTTCGTTATGGTCATCACCTCCAGAAAATAATGCTAAGCGTACAAATAATGACACAGAATCGTTTCACATGCACTACAATGGACAGTTTTATGCTCGCCATCCCAACATTTTTTTCTAATTGGATGTTATCAGGAATATTCAGTCAACGATGTATGTAAAACTATGCTCTTTAGATACGCAGGCATTGATTGGTTAGACGCAGTGAAGCTGACAAAGTAGTTTTCTACAGATCAATTTGAAAAATACATCACAGGAACCGTCTCCAGAGCTTCATTGTGGCATGGGCTACCAATTTGCTGCAAGAACGGATTTGTAACTTTTATAGAAACCAGAAACTGTAAATAGTGCTTTTAATGTTCTGTAAACTTAATTTTTAAAATGAATATACTTTTAAGATTTAATGTGTAGTGCTATAATTAAACCAAACCAATATCTTGCTCAAAATCCTACTTCCACCTCCCCGTGGTGAGCAAGGGACATTGGGTATATATATTACCTAGCGAACGGAAGAGGTAAACATAAACTTTTTAAAATAGAATAAAGGATAAAACTTTGCACAAAAGGCCTATAAATAGTTTGTGCAAAAGCAAAAAATAATTTGCACAAAAGGGTTAAAAAAATTGCGCAAACGTCCTATCAATTTGCACAAATGTTCTGCACCAGTACTGCCTATAAGATCACCTGTAATTGAAAAATATCACCTGTAATTAAAAAATATCACCTGTAATTAAAAAATTTCTCGGTACTGCCTATAAGATCACCTGTAATTAAAAATATCAACTGTAATTAACAAATTTCTGTGTGCACGACACATTTCTGGAATAACCTTCATCAGGTACGCTCAAAGTTGAAAGGTTGGAAAATCAAATAATTTTAAAAGTCTTGGTAGCAATAAAACCAAAGGGTCTAAACAGGATAGCCAAAATCAGGGAGCAATAAAACCAAAGGACCTAAACAGGATAGCCAAAATCAGGGAGCAATAAAACCAAAGGGTCTAAACAGGATAG
>MJUT01034740.1:290969-310875 GCA_002080005.1 Gigantidas platifrons
TTAATTGGTGTTTAATGAAATATATTACTGAATGACTTGTTGGGCAAGTTAGATAGACTGATTGATTAATTGGTGTTTAATGAAATATATTACTGAATGACTTGTTGGGCAAGTTAGATAGACTGATTGATTAATTGGTGTTTAATGAAATATATTACTGAATGACTTGTTGGGCAAGTTAGATAGACTGATTGATTAATTGGTGTTTAATGCCAACTTTAGTAGTATTTCAGTTATATCGAGGGATGAACAAATTTTATAATTAATTCTGCATGTTAGACCTACATGTAGTAGGTTTATCAGCAGAATGTCTACCGGTATATATTTAGCAAAGAAAACCTGCCTCAAACTCAAAGAGTCAACTACAATTGCTTAATCATAGTCTCTCTGATGAATAAAATTTATTATTGATGTTACAAGCTTAGATGTGTAAGATTTTAATTTGATTTTGATTTTTGGTGTTTAATGTTACTTTCAGCAATATCATGGCAACCAGTTTTAGTGGTGGAAGTAGCCGAAATACCTTGAGAGAACCACCGACCATGGGCAAGCAACTGGTAAACTTTATTACTTACGGCTGCGAGTTGAGTGCACCCTTTTTTGTAATTTACAAAGCCTGGCCAGAACCCACACTGTATTGGTGATAGGCTTGCATGAGTTGTTAGATAATCTAACTACCTAACTCATTGAGCCACCCAGGCCCTACAACTACCTAACTCATTGAGCCACCCAGGCCCTACAACTACCTAACTCATTGAGCCACCCAGGCCCTACAACTACCTAACTCATTGAGCCACCCAGGCCATTGTAAGATTTTAACTATATTGTATTTAGCTTTAGATTTAGTTTTCAATCATTTCTGAAAATGGAACACTTATTGCAAAAGTTGTTCCTTTTCTATATTTAAATTTCCTTTCACAATGAGTTTAATTTTTATATAGTGCTACTCACTGAAACAATAGTCTGTAGTCTGCTACACTTAAACACAGTATTCTGAGTAATAGCCAATTCATCTTTGCTTTTACAGTTTTACTACGTATCAGCTGTTTCACATGTGACAAGCTAGATCATTTTCAGTATTAATACAATATCCACACTCATCTTTTTATGTTGTTTTAAACACTTAGTTGTTGAGAAAAAGACATAGATTCACCTAACAGTATGTGGCATGTTTATATTTTGCAGTTAGATAAGATTGTTTAGTAAATGAAAAAATGATACTAATTTATTCATGAATGTTGTAACATTTGAGACCCCATTTTGTTATTATAACATTTCAAACAGGAAAAATAATAGTAAATTGAGGCAAAATTATAATAATTCATGTTCAGACAACTACAAATACAATTTTAAAAAATATAAATAGAAATAATTTATGCATAACAGCATATTCCTTAAAATTACTGTTTACAACAATAGTTTTGTCATTAATTTGACTCTTCACATATCAAATAGAAATTGTATTAATAGGTAAATTGACGATACATAATTAAATTTTTAAATCTTCTTTAGTAAATGAATTTTAGTTTGTTGTGGACACTACACATTTTCATTGTCATGGGTAATATATTGACAAACAATTTTTTTTTTTTTAAATTAGTAATCAGTGGCGTAGCAAGGGATGAATGCAGTGTACTCACGACGAGGGGTCTGCGGGCTGCTTAAGGCCCCCAGCAGGTCCAGGGCAGCGCCCTGGAAGGGGGTCCAGGGGGCTAAGCCCCGGAAGCTCCTGGGTTTTAAAGAAAATTTACTACTCTAGACAGCTTAAAAATGATCCAAAAACAATAATTTGTAGGCACTTTTTATGGAAAGAAACAGTTTAACTCAATATTTTTTTTTTTAAGAATAAATGATGATTTTGATAAATATTTCATACATTATGCAATTTGGAAGTCTGCGTGATAATTATTTAGCATTATTGCTATCACTGCTAGTGCATTATGAAAAATAATGAGTCTGCAGGACTCTGATCAATTAAACAGTTAAATAAACAGTTTTTAACACATAAACAAAATTTGATGACCAAATGATGTGTACGCACAGGCGTTTTGACCACAGGCGTCTTGACGTAAATGCAGCTACGCCGTTGGTAATGGAGAAAAACTACAAAAAAACAGTACTGAAGGGTCTAGAAGTCCCGAGAAACTCTTAGAAATCATACATCATCAAGATAAAATTAACATTCTATATTTTCAAAGCTTGTTTGTAGTTTTTCAAAGTTTAATTGTAGTTTTCAAAGTTTGATTGTAGATTTTCAAAGTGTGATTTTCTCTTTTTTTTTTCTTTTTTTCTTTTGAATATCTGTTTTGTTGATCATGTTGCCATTAATGTTGGTATTTGTTGATATCTTTTTCTTTAACTCTCGGATTTGATGACGATTCCCAATTTGTATTTGAATTTTACAAATGTACATTTATGATATGAACAAAAATAACTTTCACTGTAGTGTCTGCTACATGTAGATGCCAGAATTTGTCTTTTTATGAGAGACATCATTTGTATCATTTGGTTTTTTATACTGTGTCTCAAATTTAACAGAGAAATAACAAGAAATTGTAGATACATTAAGAAACTTCATTTCAGTTGACAGAAATTAATGTAAATTATGAAGAATTCTATACATGAATTTTAATTTACGGGACCTAATTTACGTAACAAAATATAAAATATTTGAAGTATTCACCAAATATTAATACATATCTTTGATGTTAATAACTCATTGGGTATATAAATTTCCACTGATATGTATTTCCATCATTATTTTGTTAATGTTGTGGACCAAGAGAGATTGTTATATTGTATGTTTATTATTAAGCAGTAAAACAGAAAACATTTCTTTAAAGAACCTGTTTTTGTTAGTGAAATATACACTCCGACAAAAGTTAAGCACCACCCTATATTTTTATCGATATATTTTTTTATATCAATACTGTTAAAACAATAAAATAGATATCACCATTTTTCTTACACTTCTTAAACGACTACACCAAGGGCTTTAAAATTACCAATGTACGAAGTATTTATCATCCTGAAAGACGTGACTATGATATGGCAAAAATGGGGTTCAAAATAGGCGCTGGAAAAACGTAAAACCACTTTGTCTTTGATGGAAGTTTTTAACATTGCATTAAAATGCAGTCTTCAGATTTTAAGAACTTTTAAATGCATCTATTGCATAAAAATCAATGACGAGTATATCCACCGCATTTATTGTGAAGTTCTGTAACACGCCTCGTCATGCTTCGCACAAGATGCCTAAGCCATTCTTTGGGTAACTGTTGCCACTCCTGTAAGATAGCAGTTCTTAATTCGTCAATATTTTAACATTTTGGATTGCGTTGGTTAATTTTTCAGCCAATAAAGTCCCATACATGCTCAATAGGGTTCATGTCTGGCGACATTGCAGGCCATGGAATTGTCTGAACAGCCCCTTGCTGTAAAACATGTTGTACAATTCGGGCTCCATGTGGCCTAGCATTGTCGTCCATGAACATTGGCCAACACATGATTGTCGAAATGGGGGACTACGTGTGGAGACAGTTACACCCCCACCCCCAAAAGCAGTTGTGCCCAAAATGTGGTTGTCCTGAAATGAAGTGTTTCGTTGGCGCCAGACCCTTGCACGACCGTCGATAGGGCGTAACAAAAAACGACTTTCATCAGACCAGTGGACCCGTCTCCACGTGCGAATAGTCCACCCCAAATGATCATGTGACCAGTCAAATCGAGCATGGCAATGACGTAATGTCAACTGTGGACGTTTTATGGGTCGTCGCGCTCGCATTCCCTAATGGTGGAGGCGTCTGATTACAGTGTGTGTGCTAATGTGGCCTCCAAACGGTAAATTACCACGAAGTGCACCAGCTGTACTGAGCGGCCGTTGCCGCGCCAGTCTGGATATGAGCCGGTCCTCTCTCAGCGTCGTTTTGCGAGGTCTACCTGCATGTGGACGGTCAGTAACATTCGCCGTTTGACGAAAACGCTGCATCAATCGTACAATGATGGAATGGTTAACTCTGAAGTTGTCTGCCACCCTTCTATGGTTAAAGCCACCGTTATGCATGCCAACAGCTTGCCACCTTTCTGGTATGGCTAATTTTCACCGCACCATACCAAACCAATAGAAAATGAAACTTAAAACTCTACACAAAAAAAATCAGCTTTCGTTCGCAAACACAAATGTTGAAAAGTACACGTGGCACTTTACACACCCTGTCATATACACATAAATAAAAATCGATCAATAACCTGTTTCACGGGTAAGTAAGTATGTGTGTACAGGTAACGAAAACAGCAAACCGATTTGAAGTAAGTTCATTATTAGAAAAGATATTATTGAAACAAGTCAGGTGGTGCTTAATTTTTGTCGGACTGTATAGTATAATATTTTGCAAAGATTATTATTATAATCAATGGGACAACTCTATTAATTTACGGACCAAGATTGATAAATAAGTTTAGTTAATTGCCTTGTTCTCGAATTTAACGGTTTGGTGTCTGTTCTGGTAAATAAAGGAATTTTACAAGGTGTTTATAGCCACTTATTTATCTAATACATGTATGATATCAGTTGCAATTTTAAGTCAAATGAAATAACATCATTTTAAAAATTAACATATCTGTGCTCTACTCATGTTATTGAAACCTATGTTTTGAAACAAAATAAGTGCTTCAGCGATGAAATCTTGGTACATTTTCTTGGTGGTTACTTCTATAAATGGTCGCCAGTATAGTCACTTTCCTGATGACAATCTATAAATTAGTTTTTCTTGATAATTTTTTGGGGGAATTTTGTTTCTGTAATTGTGTGGTTCCGTAAGAATGAGTCAATTATGCACTTTCGATGTAAGCTTGGTTAGAGTAAAACAATGTTGAAACACAGTCGCTTGAATTTCAATGATTTAAATAAAAAAAAGAGTAAAAAAATATAGTATATATATATTAATAGTAAATAGGGGAAGTTATGAAATGCATTTTTGCACCAAAATGTAAACAACCGTAATTAGGCCTAAACGGACGCAAAGTGATACGCTTCGTGGACATGTTTTTTTTTATACATTCGTATTGTAAGAACCTTCATTCCAAGCATTTTACAAACGTATGGGCCATTTCTTCACTGACGTTCAGCCTCTGACTTCGTTACAGTCGCCATGGTGGAACTATTCCACACTGAATGAGAAATACTATTTCAAAGCATTTGTAAAATCATAAATTTAGCGGTAAGCACTTCATATGAATATTAATCGATTAATTACATGTAGATCATTTGAGAAATTTAGAAAGCAATATTTGACTGTTCAATTTCGCTTAATAAAGGGAAACTCGAAATTAGAAATATTTTCATTCAGTGCGGAATAGTTCCACCATGGCGACTAACGAAATGCATTTCATAACTTTCCCTATTTATATAATGTATACTATATTTTTTTACTCTTTTTTTTATTTAAATCATTGAAATTCAAGCGAATGTGGTTGAACCAAATTGCAAACAAAAAAGAATTTCTCAATTTATTATGTGTAAACCATTAAATATTATTTATACTTCATTTATTTTTAATATCCCACATATATAACACAGGCACTTGTTTCTGGTAAAAAAAATATACCCAGATACTAATAATACTACTTATTAGTATCTGGGTATATTATTTTTTACTAGAAACAAGTGCCTGTGATATACATTTTTTGTATAATCATCAGGGCGAACGGACCCAGGGCGAACGTATATTAGGGAGAACGGACCCGGAACCTACAATGATAGTAAAAAAAAAATCAGTGGTGTAAAATTAGTGGCCAGGAGTTGCAGGAGCAAGTCCCGGTATCAGGACATCTCAGTACTGAACATATGCGATATTTTGGTACTCGGTACTGGACATTCCAGTACTGATTAATAATAATAATAATTTGATTGAATTAAAAAACTTTTTTTTATAATTTTTTTTACATTTAGACGTGTTTATATAAATTTTTATGGTGCATAAATGACATAAGACCAAAACAAAATATAATCAAATGTTTATGATAATAGAAATTATTGAAGAATCGTTATAGGGTGACGAACTTTCATACATCGGGGATATCAGATTATCTGAAGCAAAGGTCAAAATAATGAAAATAAAAATCAATACAAAAACAACGATCTCCGGGATCAATCTACACTGGAACTATCAAAAACACATATCCATCCACTTTTGGGTCATTTATTAAAGAACTACTAGTACCAAAATATTGACAATTAATAAGTACCAAACAATACATGTGGTCAGTACCGAATTGTCTCATCCAAGTCCTGAACTGTCCAGTCCGTGTACCGAGATGTCCAAGTACCGAGATGTCTAGGATTCCAAGTCCCTTAATCTTGTTGAGATTAGGATTCCGAAGAAATTTTTGTCTGTATCTTCATCCTAATCTCGTTTCAAGCCCTATCAAGGGTATTCTGGAAATTTTTAATTTGACCCCCCGGTGCATTCCGATGGATATTTTGGCATGGACGGATTGTGTCAGATCAAGTACAGGTAAGATTTCATATGTAGACATATTTTCTAGTTCAAATCTACAAAAATTTTGACTTTTTCTTACCTTTTACAGCGTATATCCGACAAAATAATCCAAACTTTACTTTGAATCGTCCGCCATATTACTGTACTCTAGAACTACACCACGTGATCAAAAATTGTGACGTATTTTGCTATAGTCTGTTTCGTAGTTTGAGATGCCTATGTCAAATTATTTTATTACTAGTATCCTGACATCGACATCTCGAACAAAGAAACAGACTATAGCAAAATACATCACGATTTTTGATCACGTGGTGTAGTTCTAGAGTACAGTAATACGGCGGACGATTCAAAGTAATGTAACAAATTGGCACTACTTACCAATGTGTTATGTAGGCTGCTAGTTCACTATAATCAGTGTCTTTCAGCTAGTCGATTCAAGGTAGGTTATTCTAATGGCTTCTGGTATAGTTCTGGTGCATCATGGGTATTTCTAGTACTCGTCAGCCCACATCACCCCACGATCCACTACACTCTTCCCCATTTTATTCCAAAAGCCCCCGGGGCCCATCCAACCTGGGAAATCCCCCAAGACCCGGGACTCTCCCATTCTTCCCCCAAGACCGGGCAAGGGATGTGGTATGGATACGACCAGGCATATCCCCAAACAATCTGTCTTCCGGGCTGCAATGATAAATCCAAGGGCCACCCCGGGTCTCCTCACTGGATGTCGCCCGGCAGGGTAGGACCATGACAAAACACCTGCCAAACAAGGGGTCGACCGGGGTCTACGGATAAATCCAAAGGCCAATTTAGGGCTCACAAGAGACTAATGATGCCTCCACAAGACCCATTACTTCAGATTTCTCTGACACCTTGATCCTATATGCGAGCCACCGGGCGATACTCCCCCTTTCTTTTGCACCCCCAGAGCAACCAACATTTAAACTCCCAAGTTAATTCCCTTACACTACCCCCCCTTTTTTTTTAACAATTCCCCTCTGTCCCCATTCCCCCTGTCTATCTGTGACTCCCCCTAGACCTCAAACTCCTACTTCCTCCGGTACAGAGCCTGACCGTTGGCCAGACCTGCCCGAAGGACGTCCCTTGGAGATTGGTTCCTCACCCGAGCGACCTCTTCCGCCACCCTAAACAGGTGGGCCGGGTGGTTGACAGACCCAGTCACGTCGGGCAAGTGGGGCGAGTCAGACTCCAAGAGGAGTCTGGTACTGGGCACTGCCTGCAACCCCCGCTTCTGGCTTTCCTCAAACCCCTTGACCGTCATGGTGAAACCAAAGTAAGTTTCAGGGTAAGAGTCCAGCCAGAGCTTGACCGAGACCATGTCCCCATGGAAGCAGTGGAGATGGATCCCCTGCCGAGAGTTGGGGACCTTCTCCAGCACCCTCCGGTACAGGCAGTTCGTTTCCCGGAGGTTGTCCTCCCAGGCCTGAACATGCAAGACCAGAGGCATGTAAGGACGAGCTAGAGATAGTGCCCACAGCAGGGTACTGTACTGGCGAGCAAAGGGCTTAGCACCTTCACTGCAGTCCAGCCCAATCTCCCCCAGGGCAGTGACAGCTGGTGAGTCCACCAGTCGGGACAGCTGATCAAAGTAGCAATCCCCGAACTGGCTGGCATGTTTGGGGTGGACTCCTGCGGCCACCACAAATCCCCCGGGTCCTTGGGCCACGTTTTGGGGTCACAAAACACAAGCACCCCTGCCACCAGATTGACCTGCTGTCGGGGACCGGGAGCACCCCTCCCACCAGATTGACCTGCTGCTGGGGACCGGGCACCGGACACGCAGCCAAGAATTCCTGGACCCCAGTATGAGGCTCCAGTCTAAGCCTCCGGAGAGACCTATCCAGATGAAAATGGGTGTCCATTGCATCCGGAACAGGAACCGGAGACTCTCCCATGGCTGGGTCGTCTTCCCACTGCCCCCCCCTCCCCAAACTGGCTAGACGGGGAGATGGCACTGGCCTCAGACTGAAGAGGGGCACCGGCCGAGGTGCAGAGAACCCAGAGGCCCCCATTTTGTCGGATATATGCTGTAAAAGGTAAGGAAAAGTCAAAATTTTTGCAGATTTGAACTAGAAAATATGTATATATATGAAATCTTACCTGCACTTGATCTGACACAATCCGTCCATGCCAAAATATCCATCGGAATGCACCGGGGGGTCAAATTTAAAATTTCCAGAATACCCTTGATAGGGCTTGAAACGAGATTAGGATGAAGATACAGACAAAAATTTCTTCGGAATCCTAATCTCAACGAGATTACAAGTCCCTGTGAATGTATTCTATTATATTGCACTTGCAGGTGCCCGAAGTGTCATGACCAATGTCATGACAAATGTTTTCTCTGTTATAATATGCACCGACTTTAAATAAAGCTTTTGTATTTGTATTTGTACCAAGTGTTCTTACCTTTGTCGATCGTTGCCATTAGTGTGGCAGTATATCTCATTTTACACGAAAAAATATTTTTTAAATATAATCATCGTTTACGGTGATTTCCTCTTGTAGTCTTTTGAACTATCAATATCAAAACAAATTCCAAACAGACGCCATTGCATAGAAACTATATCTTTTATACCTCCAAAATAAAAGAGCTAGTATAAAACCTGTTTGACGATTCCGCTCTCGAGTCAGAAACTTATCAAACGCTTATCAAATCAGCGCATGCGTGGACCAGGAAAGACGTGAAAATTTTAGAGAGGTTTTCAAACCCACCTTTCACTAAATCCAGACCTTTATGTACCTTTAGAAGCATAAATTATTGAAATATAACCACAAAACTAGGATTATAAGATAAAACTATGATTTAAATCCAAAAATTCAAGAAATTGCCATTCAACTGAAAAGTTGACTAGCACTCACAACACACACACACAAACCTATTCATCCAACTTCCGGTCAAAACATACATTTTCGCAAACACCGCGGAACTATCCTGTTAAATTCTTTGTCCTTCCCATACTAACCTGGCTACCTAAGTGTGACATCCTGTGCCCTTGAGTCGCACAGGGGACGAAGATTAACACCTAAGAAACTAACAAACTCTTCAGTGTGAGTGAGCCACATTCTAGTTTCGAGCACTGCACAGAAAACATCAAGTAAGTGTGTATTATTTACTATTGCTAAGTCATGTTCACCTTAACTATAGTGTTATATCCATTACTTGTAACACTTGGAAACACCTTATGTACACCTATATATCCGTGTACAAATCCCAACGACAAGAGAGTAAACAACACACTCCTTATAGTACCAACTGAGCATTATCCTATCATTGATGTACTGCCGACCCAACACATGTCCCATGCAAACTTGTATGGAATACAAATCATAAACATCCTGAAAACCAAATCAGTAAAACCAGTTCATAAATATCTATTCTTACTACTCATAGCAAATTCGCATGATACTGAAACCAATCCTGGACCAAAAACACACAGATGGCCATGTGGGACTTGCACAAAAGCAGTAACATGGAAGCATAAGGCAGTCTGCTGTGATACATGTGATACCTGGTATCACACAGACTGTCAATGCATACCTAAACACCTGTATGGCATAATGAACAAAAGTAACATCAGCTGGCACTGTATTCAATGTGGAATGCCGAACTTTTCTACAAGTTTCTTTAACACATCTACCATAGAAACATCAAACATATATGATAGCCTCAATCAAACAAGCTTCAATAGTATAGGAAGCCCAGGTACCCCAACAGCTTCATCTTCGCCAATCGCAAAGCAAACTAATCCTTCAAGTAAAAAGCCGAAACTAACAACAAATAAAAATAAGAAAATTCTAAAAATTCTTAACCTAAACTTCCAATCAATTAAAAACAAAAAACAAGATCTCCTTGAAATAATTGATACAGTAAAGCCAGATATTTTAATTGGCACTGAAACTTGGCTTGACCCAAGCATATCATCTTATGAATATTTTTCACCCGATCTTTACAATGTCTTCAGACATGATTGACCACCCAACATTAACAACCAAAGTCATGGAGGAGTACTCATAGCAGTAAACAAAGACTTCATTAGTTCAGAAATACAAACACTTCAAACCGATTGTGAAATTGTGTGGGCAGAAATAAACGTTGCAGGCTCACGAAACATCAAAATAGCCTCATTCTACAGACCACCCTCTGACAACGGTATTGCACTTGAACAATTACAAACATCACTGAACCGTCTGAATAACCAATCAAATTATACAGTAATTATAGGTGGAGATTTCAACCTAGGCAATATTGATTGGTCAAATACTTGTGTAATCCCAGGGAAACCTGACCAACATCAACACCAAATGCTAATTGACATAACATGCGATTCAAACTTACACCAAGTAGTTAACACTCCCACCAGAAATGATCGTATACTTGACTTGTTATTTCTGAACAATCCAACCAATATCAACAAAATATGCACACTCCCTCCAATTGGCCTAAGTGATCATGATATTGTCTTTGCCGAGGTCGATATCTGGCTAAGAAGGGTCAGAGAAACGCCCAGAAAAATTCTAAAATATAAAAACGCAAACTGGGAAAATATTAAAAATGACTTAGAAAAAATTTACTCAGAAATCTGTAGCATCTATACATCATCAGATGTAAACAGTATATGGGAACACTTCAAAACAAAGCTATGCAAAACAGTTGAAAATAACATCCCATCAAAAATGCTAACCTACAAACATAGACTTCCATGGATAAATAACTCGCTACGTAAACTTATTAACAAGAAAAACAGACTATATTACAAGAAACGCAAAGATAGTCACTACACCAGCCAGTACAAAAAACTCAAAGCTGAAGTTCAAAAACAACAAAGAGAAGCATACTGGAAATATATTGAAACTATGATCTTTGATTTACCAGTAAGTGAATCCGACCAACCTTCACTAAACCAAGCTAAACCTAAAAAAAAATAATATTCCAGTATATCAAATCTATAAGAACAGACAAATCTGGTATATCAGCACTTAAAAAAGATGGAATCCTAACTTCAGACACTATAGAGAAAGCTAACATCCTCAATGAACAATTCCAGTCAGTATTCACATCCGAACCAAAAGATAAAATACCAGATAAAGGACCCAGTCAACATCCAAACATACCAACACTAACCATATCTACACCAGGCATCATGAAACTCCTACATGAAATCAACCCTCACAAAGCCACCGGTCCTGACAATATAAATGGTCACATTCTTAAAGAACTAAAAGAACAAATAGCACCAATTCTTCAGTTAATATTTACAAAGTCATTTAAAACTGGTCAAACACCACTAGATTGGAAACATGCAAATGTTGCTCCAGCATTTAAAAAAGGTGATAAACATCAGGCAGTAAACTATAGACCCATATCCTTAACTTGCATTAGTTGCAAGTTAATGGAACACATTATCACCAAACACATAATGAATCATCTAGAAAATAATAAAATACTCGATGACCTCCAACACGGCTTCCGTCACTCACGCTCATGTGAAACACAATTACTTTCATTCATCCAAGAACTATCTGAAACTGACAATAAAAACATTCAAACTGACCTTAAATTATCATGGATTTCGTTAAAGCATTCGATAAAGTTCCTCATCACAGACTTCTCTATAAACTTAAATACTATGGTATATCTAGCCAAACACTAAACTGGATCTCTGCATTCCTATCAAATCGCACACAAACTGTTGTTGTAGATGGGAGGTCTTCATCCACTGTCCCTGTCACATCTGGCGTCCCGCAAGGTACAGTCCTGGGTCCTGTCTTGTTTCTGGTCTATATAAATGATCTGCCACATTACTTGACCTACAGTAAACTCAGGCTGTTTGCCGATGATAGTATCTTATATCGAACTATCAGATCCCAGAGTGACTGTGATAAACTCCAGCTGGATCTTGATGCGGCCGCTAGATGGGAGAGAGATTGGTTGATGGCCTTCCACCCAGATAAATGCACAGTTCTTCCAGTCACCAAAAAGAAACAACCTTTTCAACACGAATACACCCTACATAACCACATATTAGAATCAGTTACCTCTGCAAAATATATCGGTGTCACAGTACAGTCAAACCTCAAATGGGACAAACATATAAATGACATAACATCTAAAGGCAATAAAACTCTTGGATTTCTCAAACGGAACTTAAAAACTTCAAATCAACAAGTCAAAACACAGGCATACCAAGCACTCGTCCGGCCCAAACTCGAATACTCCTGTTCTGTTTGGGACCCTCATACATCAGAGTCCAAATCCAAAATTGAGATTGTCCAACGGCGAGCTGCTCGGTATGTCTGTAACAGGTATAATAACACCAGTAGTGTCACTGACATGCTTGACACCTTAAACATTCCAACTCTATCACAGCGCAGACTACGCACAAGATTAGTTATGATGTATAAAATCTCATACCATCTTGTTGCTATTCCATCCGACACTTTAATATTTGCAGACTCTAGAACCAGAAAAAACCACCAACTCACATACAGGTATATCTACTCATCAAAAGATTCATACCGGCATTCATTCTTTCCTTTTACAATACCGCAGTGGAACCAACTCCCTGCTTCACTCGTTCAGGCTCCATCTATCGATAGCTTCAGAGATCAGCTAACTCCAGCTGTTCTCTGTATACTCATCTAAACAATAAACCTTACATGTACATAGTTTTAATCACGTCATCTTCCTCAAGCACTTTGTATTATAAAAATTTTCCACTTTGGCTGTACTATAGTATGTAAATAAAATTCTTGTCCACGCATGCAACAGTATGTAATCATCAATCGATTGATGGAATATTGTATACCAAAAGAAGAAGAAAGAAGAATATCAATCCAATGTTCATACAAAAAATGAGTCAATATTCTACTGAGCACTGCGATGAGCAACTCTGTCGAATTGTTTAAAACAGCTGTCTCAAAACGCACATACAGTCACTATTTTTTTCATCATGAGTAAATAGTTTTATTCTAAAATTAATTAAGTAAAATAAAAAAGAAAAAAAAGAACAAGAAAATACTTTAAGTATGTCATTAAAGTATAAATCTATTTGATAGTACTGTAACAGTAGAGCATATTTTGACCTGATGGGATTCAATCCTGGGACATATCTCTCTTTGTAAACATGATGGGATTCAATCCTGGGATATATCTCTCTTTGTAAACATGATGGGATTCAATCCTGGGATATATCTCTCTTTGTAAACCTGATGGGATTCAATCCTGGGACATATCTCTCTTTGTAAACCTGATGGGATTCAATCCTGGGATATATCTCTTTTGTAAACCTGATGGGATTCAATCCTGAGATATATCTCTCTTTGTAAACCTGATGGGATTCAATCCTGGGACATATCTCACTTTGTAAACCTGATGGGATTAAATCCTGGGACATATCTCACCTTGTAAACCTGATGGGATTCAATCCTAGGACATATCTCACTTTGTAAACCTGATGGGATTAAATCCTGGGACATATCTCACTTTGTAAACCTGATGGAATTCAATCCTATGACATATCTCACTTTGTAAACCTGATGGGATTCAATCCTGGGACATATCTCTCTTTGTAAACCTGATGGGATTCAATCCTGGGATATATCTCTCTTTGTAAATCTGATGGGATTCAATCCTGGGACATATCTCTCTTTGTAAACCTGATGGGATTCAATCATGGGACCTATCTCACTTTGTACACCTGATGGGATTCAATCCTAGGACATATCTCTCTTTGTAAACCTGATGGGATTCAATCCTGGGACATATCTCTCTTTGTAAACCTGATGGGATTCAATCCTGGGACATATCTCTCTTTGTAAATCTGATGGGATTCAATCGTGGGACATATCTCTCTTTGTAAACCTGATGGGATTCAATCCTGGGACATATCTCACTTTGTAAACCTGATGGGATTCAATCCTGGGACATATCTCTCTTTGTAAACCTGATGGGATTCAATCCTAGGACATATCTCACTTTGTAAACCTGATGGGATTCAATCCTGGGACATATCTCACTTTGTAAGCCCTACTCACCTGAACTAAAGGAGATCTCCACTAATGCCGTCAGCAATGATGGTTATGAACCTACTACAGTTCATATGACATTAGCAAGGGGGCGTATACGTGTCAGTTACGCCCCCTCCACCTCAAGAGTCACCATACCTTGACGGTGATATCTAATTTACCGACATTCAACCGACCAGATTTCCAATTCTGACCACCACCGGTTATTTAGTTTAGAGGATGGCTATGAACATACTATGGTTCCAGTGTCCCAAGGTAGAGGTGCGTATCCATTCAACTACATAAGCGCATAAATTCCAGTGCGTCGAAGGCGGTCACTAAGTAATAGAAGTAATCTCATTGAGATTTGGCTCTCGTCGAAGGCGGTCACTAAGTAATAGAAGTAATCTCATTGAGATTTGGCTCTCGGAAGCTATATTTGCTTTCATTCTTCCTAAAACTTTTGTAACAGTCCCTATTAAATATATTCTACAGATTTAAAATCTGACTGCGGTGCATTCTTATGCATATTTTGTCATGAATGGGTGGTGTCAGATCAAACACATGTGAAATTTCGTATATAGACATATTTTCTAGTTCAAATCTGTAAAAATTGTGACATTTTCTTACACCTTTCAGCAATTACAAACACAAATAATATTCACTTCGATGTGTCCGCCATAGTCTTGTCTTGTCTGGTTAGTACTTCCGTCCTATATAGGACCACCTCACAAATTGGAGTAGGTTTCAGTTCAACTATCACTTATTGCTGTACAATATTAAACTCTAAAATTCTTTGGAAAGAAAAGCATGGGGTGGCTGCCCTTAAGACCTTTACGCTTATTATTAGGTAGTGTCTTTAATATATTATTTCTTTTAGTGTTCAAGGCAAAGTATAATCTATGGGTTACATGCTCAAACGTATATAGGGTTTTCAAGCAGTTACTGTCACAACCACAACACACAGTGCTAGGATCTAGGATACTACGTGGATTGAGTATAGAAGTATTAGTAGCATTACATTTAATACAGGAATGTTGTTCTTTTATTAGAACCTTGAGCTCTGAGATATATGGCTCGCGTGTTTCTGTTAGGACTTTACAATCAAGTAGAAAATGTTCTAATGTTTCTGGTTCCGTATGGCATACCAAACAGGTTGGATCAATCTTATTTTGGTTAAATGCTGCCTTGTTGCTCTGCAGATAGTATGTTCCTGTCAAGAGGCGTAGTTTGATAGGAAGCCTTGCTATATCTCTAGCTGACGTTTGGACACTAAACAGGAATGCATGGACATTTCCATTGGAATAATTGGAGGCATTCAAATAATCTATACTCTTGAAATAGGTTGACATTTTCTTAATATGCTCAATCCAGTATTCACTGACTGCTTTGTTGACCATATTTTTCCAGGCATTTTTTGTAGGTGGAAAATCAAGGATATTGTGACTTGACGGGGGTTCGTATATAGCTAATATTTGCCTAATTTTTGAAAACCAGCTATTATCATTTATTGCTTTCATTCCTAGTTGTCTTTCTGCTATTTCCCTTTCGATCGAATTTTTTGTCCTACATATGTTAGCGTACATGCCTAGAGCTATTTTATGGATACGGCTTTCTATTGGCATCGCACCTGCCAGAATGTAAACGGCTGGGCCTGCTGTATTTGTTGACAAATGAATATATCGGCAAATGAAGCCATTGACAAATGAAACCATTGACAAATAAACCCATCGGCATTTGAAGCCATTGACAAATGAAACCATTGTCAAATGAAATCATTGAAAAATGCAACAATCGACATATGAAATCATTGACAAATGAAATCATCGACAACTGAAACCATTGACAAATGAAACCATCGACAAATGAAATAATCGACATCTGAAACCATAGACAAATGGACCTATCGACAATTGAAACCATCGACAATTGAAACCATCGACAAATGAAATAATCGACATCTGAAACCATAGACAAATGAAACTATCGACAATTGAAATCATTGACAAATGAAACCATTGCCAAATGAAATCAGACAAATGAAACCATCGACAAATGAAATCATTGACAAATGAGATCAATGAAAAATAAAGCCATTGAAGAATGAAATCATTGACAAATAAAACCATCGACAGATGAAACCACCTACAAATGAAGTCTTCGACAAGTGAAGTCATCGACAAATGAAACCATCGACAACTGAAACCATTGACAAATGAAACCATCGACAAATGAAGCCATT
Organism: Gigantidas platifrons; assembly: GCA_002080005.1. Classification (NCBI taxonomy): domain Eukaryota; kingdom Metazoa; phylum Mollusca; class Bivalvia; order Mytilida; family Modiolidae; genus Gigantidas; species Gigantidas platifrons. The sequence continues at coordinate 307,740 of MJUT01034740.1, forward strand.
TATAAATGAAACCATTGGAAAATGAAATCATTGACAAAGGAAACCATCGATAAATCAAATCATTGACAAATGACATCAATGACAAATAAAACAATTGACAAATGAAATAATTGACAAATGAAATCATTGACAAATGAAATCATTGAAAAACGAAATCATCTACAAATGAAGCTATTGACAAATGAAACCATCGACAAAAGAAACCAATGACAATTGAAACCATCGACAATTGAAACAATCGACAAATGAAACCATTGCCAAATGAAATCATTGACAAATGAAACCATCGCCAAATAAAGTCGTCGACAAATGACATCAATGACAAATAAAACAATTGACAAATAAAATCATTGACAAATGAAATCATTGACAAATGAAATCATTGAAAAACGAAATCATCTACAAATGAAGCGATTGACAAACGAAACCATCGACAAATGAAACCAATGACCATTGAAACCATCGACAAATGAAACAATGGACAAATGAATCTATCGACACATGAAACCATTGACAAATGAAACCTTCGATTAATGAAACAAGTGAAACCATGCATGGACAAATGAAACTATTGTTAAATTAAATCATTGACAAATGAAACCATCGACAATTAAACCACTGACAAATGAAACCATTGACAAATGAAATCATTGACAAATGAAATCATTGCCAAATGAAACCATTGACAAATGAAACCATCTACATTGAAACCATTGACAAATGAAACCATTGCCAAATGAAATCATTGAAAAATGAAACCATCGACAAATGAAATCATTGACAAATGAGATCAATGACAAATAAAGCCATTGACAAATGCAACCATCGACAAATGAAATTACTGACAAATAAACCTATCGCCAAAGGAATCCATCGACAAATGAAACCATCAAAAACTGAAACCATCCACAAATGAAACCATTGCCATATGAAATCATTGACAAATGAAATCATTGACAAATGAAATCAATGACAAATAAACAATTGACAAATGAAATAATTGACAAATGAAATCATCTACAAATGGAGCTATTGACAAACGATGCCATCGACAAATGAAACCATTGACAAATGAAACCATTGCCAAACGAAATCATTGACAAATGCAACCATCAACAATGAAATCATTGACAAATTAAATCATCCACAAATCAATCAATCGACAATTGAAACCATTGACAAATGAAACCATCGACAAAAGAAATAATCGACATCTGAAACCATAGACAAATGAAACTATCGACAATTGAAACCATTGACAAATGAAACCATTGCCAAATAAAATAATTGACACATGCAACCGTCGACAATGAAATCATTGGCAAATGCAACGTCGACAATGCAATCATTGACAAATGAAATCATCGACAAATCAATCAATCGACAACTGAACCATTGACAAATGAAATCGCCGACAAATGAGACCATCGACAACTGAAACCATTGCCAAATGAAACCAGTCACAAGTGAAACCATTGCCAAATGAAATCACTGACAAATGAAACAATCGACAAATGAAATCAATGACAAATAAAGCAATTTACAAATGAAATCATCTACAAATGGAGCTTTTGACAAGCGAAGCCATCGATAAATAAAACCAATGACCATTGAAAGCATCGACAAATGAAATCATCGACAAATGAAAAAATGGACAAATGAAAAAAGGACAAATGAAAAAGTTGACAAATGAATCTATCGGCAAATGAAGCCATTGACAAATGAAATCATTGACAAATAAACCATCGACAATTGAAGCCATTGACAAATGAAACCATTGCCAAATGAAATCATTGAAAAATGCAACCATCGACATATGAAATCATTGACAAATGAAATCATCAACAACTAAAACCATCGACAAATAAAATAATCGACATCTGAAACCATAGACAAATGAAAATATCGACAATTGAAACAATCGACAAATGAAATAATCGACATCTGAAACCATAGACAAATGAAATTATCGACAATTGAAATCATTGACAAATGAAACCATTGCCAAATGAAATCACTGACAACTGAAACCATCGACAAATGAAATCATTGACAAATGAGATCAATGACAAATAAAGTTATTGACGAATGAAATCATTGACAAATAAAACCATCGACAGATGAAACCACCGACAAATGAAACTATTGACAAATGAAATCATCGACAAATGAAACCATTGCCAAATGAAATCATTAACAAATGAAACTATCGACAAATAAAGTCATCGACAAATGAAGTAATCGACAAATGAAACCATCGACAAATGAAACCATCGACAAATGAAACCATCGACAACTGAAACCATTGATAAATGAAACCATCGACAAATGAAGCCATTTATAACTGAAACCATTGGAAAATGAAATCATTGACAAATGAAACCATCGACAAATCAAATCATTGAAAAATGAAATCAATGACAAATAAAATAATTGACAAATGAAAGCATTGACAAATGGAATCATTGCCAAATGAAATCATTGACAAATGAAATCATCTACAAATGAAGCTATTGAAAAACGAAACCAATGACAAATTAAACCATCGACAAATGAAACAATGGACAAATGAATCTCGACACATGATACCATTGACAAATGAAACCCTCGATTAATGAAACAATCGACAAATGAAACTATTGTTAAATGCAACCATTGACAAATGAAACCATGGACAATTGAAACCATTGACAAATGAAACCATTCACAAATGAAATCATTGCCAAATGAGACCAATGACAAATAAAGCCATTGACGAATGAAATCATTGACAAATAAAACCATCGACAGATGAAACCACCTACAAATGAAGTCGTCGACAAATGAAGTCATCGACAAATGAAACCATCGACAAATGAAACCATCGACAACTGAAACCATTGACAAATGAAACCATCGACAAATGAAGCCATCAACATGAAATTACTGACAAATAAAACCATCGCCAAATGAATCCATCGACAAATGTAACCATTGCCATATGAAATCATTGACAAATGAAACCATCGACAAATGAAATCAATGACAAATGAAATCAATGACAAATAAACAATTGACAAATGAAATAATTGACAAATGAAATCCTCTACAAATGAAGCTATTGACAAACGATGCCATCGACAAATGAAACCATTGA
>MJUT01034740.1:325559-336258 GCA_002080005.1 Gigantidas platifrons
GAATTTCATTGAAAAACCATTTTGTGAGAAACTACTCAACAAATTGAATATTTTGCATTATATGAATGTTACTTGGATGGTTCTACACCTGATCTATTATTTTGGTGCAGATTGGAAATTCAAGGTGACCTCCATTGACGGATGAAGTTTAACATACCGGTAGGTCCTTTACCAGAATTGTATTTTGGTGCTGATTGGTAATTAAACATGGCTGCCAGGGGTAGATAATGTTTTCCGATTCATCAATCTTTAAAAATCTTCTGGTCAGAAACTACTGTTTCAATTGAATTTGTTTTTTGGTGTGAATGATCTATGGATGGTCCTCTACCTAAATTGTAAATTTGGTTCCGATTGGAAATTCAAGATGGCCGCCATAGACGAACAAAGTTTAACATAGAAGCCTACAAGACCCAATGGGAATTTGTACTGGGTTGTTCTTCTTAGAAAGTACCAAGCCAGTTGACTTGATTTGTTCTATGCTGCTCCTATCTGCAAACAGAAAGACTTGAAAAATATGCTTGTTGATAACCTTCTTCAAGAATTAAAACTTAAGCAGTCTAATATACTTACCATAGGAGATTTTAATTTTGACTTTAGGTTTTCAGAATTTATGGAGCACACATTCAATAGTAAGCAAATTGTGTCTTAAGGCGCAAGAAAATATGAATCTTTGTTAGACTTCACGTTCCTAAGGATTTACCCTGCCAATTATTACCAGGTGAGCGATGACAGGCTCTCCAGAGCCTCTAGTTTGTTTTTCTCTTAGATTTTGGAACTGTTCCGACAATGCAGTATTTTTTGTTTTATTCATTCAAATCATTAAGTTAAAATGCAAAACGTGGAACATTTACTTTGGTAATATTGTATCAGTGGAACATTTACTTTGGTAATATTGTATCAGTGGAACATTTACTTTGGTAATATTGTATCAGTTTTTCAAAATGAAGACACTCAATTTTTATATCAATCAATATTTTTTTCAGCATATTTGCTTTAAATTTATATTGCCATAAATAAAGATATATTAGCAATGTGTAGTACATGTATGTTTTAATGTCAATTTCTTTCACTATTAGTACTGACTTAATATTATTATTATTATTATCAGAGATGTGTACATGTCTCCGTTTTTTATATGCAATGTATGAATACTTTAACAATTATGTTATAACTAAATGTCTTTTATCATGTGATGTACTTTTAATGTTAATTGGATCATGCCAATATACTGTGCTATTTCCATCAAAATATTGAATTGAATTGAATTGATTATGGAACATATATAACAAGTTCTAAAAAGTGGCAAAAAGTTGTGATTTTAGGCCAATTGCTTTCATTGTGTAATCTAATAGTAATAAATGTGGTGTCATTGACTTTGTTGACCTTGAAAATTACTACCCCCTATTTGTATTACTACATAAGACTTAATTTGATTTCAGCCTATATATAGATAGGTAACTTTAATTAAAGTTGAATAGGATCTTAAGACATATATAGTAATAATATAAGTTATCAAGACAATCTTAAAGTCTTGTATATATATTCATTTGTTATTATACAATGTAATATGTTTGTTCTATCAAGCCCACAATTTGGTAATGAGAAATTTATCCTAAATTTGACAGTATTAGTCATTCCAAATGTTAGGAGATTTGAAACCTGAACTGTTTTGTATTTTTAGATACAGATTGTCTTTTATGCAATTGGTACCAATCACCACTTAAGTTGTGAGTTTGAATCCCCCTCATGGTGAAGTGTACTGATACAACACTGATAAAGTTTGTCAGTGACTTGTGGCAGGATGTTGGTTTTCTTCCACCAATGTAACTAAAATATTGTTGAAAGTGGTGTTAAACACCATAACCCTAACCCTTATTTTATGCATAACTGTATAGAACAAAAATACATGTAGTATTTTATGCAATAGAGTTTAAAAAAGAATGAGATTTTCCTTCTTATTTGCAAAATTGCATTTAACTATTGACGTATATTTTTATTATTATGTATACCCTATATTTAGAGGTTTTCTTGCTTGATTTCAGAAGTTTATTTTAAAGTTTATAAAAATATAAAAATGAACACATGAGGAAGTAAAAAAAATGGGGGAGGGGGGTTGTAATTATAAACATAATAACAACTAGAGGAAGTTGATCTAGTGATCACAGATACCCCCGCATTCCAAATTTTGAATGAGGCACTGTTTAAGTTTGAAAAGATTTGGTTAAGCGTTACTTTTATTTTCATCCAGAAACCTTTGAAGTCCCTATCTTCTAAGAGAAAAAGGGCCATAACTCAGGAACGGTAAATGTGAAATACACAGTATTCGAACATAACCTGTATTTTATGGTGTACAGCATTATGTTAAAGTTTGAAAAGATTTGATTGAGCCATACTTTAAATATCATCCGGAAACCTAAAAAGTCCTTATTTTCTAAGAGAAAAAGGGCCATAACTCATGAACGGTAAATGTGAAATACACAGTAATCAAACTTTACCTGTATTATATGGTACACAGCAATGTGTGAAAGTTTGAAAAGATTTAGTTGAGCGGTACTTTAATTATAATCCGGAAACCAAAAGTGTGACGGACGGACATGAGGATCCCTATATACCCCCGACTCTCGTCGAGCAGGGATATATAAAAAAATTGGTGAAGACCTTGTCTTTTTCAATTGATGTCAAACTTGTTGGCCTTCATCGAAGGACAGAAGGTCAAAGTCACAGAAAATTGTGTCAATGACATTTAAATTTGTAGGGTAATTTAAAATAAAATGCATAATGAAAGAAAAGTGATACAAGTAGCAAACAATTATTTTCTTAGCAGGAGTTTAAACATTTTTATGACATCTTGTGTGTGCTGTGATGTGGCTTTCTCTAGGTCGATCCAAATATACTGAATGGTTTCCTTTGCCAAAAAAAAACAGACCTCCACAATATAACTGAGATATGGTTGAAAGTGTTATTAAACACTCATAAGCTTAAGCCAGAAAGACATAATTCTGTTTTATTTAGTGTTGGTTTTAACAGATTTTACTTAAGATTTGCTACACGTCCCCTTCTTATTATTAATTCCTGTAGATAAATTGATGCTATTATACAATGAAAAACAAAGAGTACCACACCGTCAGAACAATGACAAAATCATGCATAGAGGTCAAATTGATTCCTCTAACACAAAAAAAACCCACAAATATATGACAGCTCACTTTCCTGGCTTGGTACAGGCAATTCAATAAAAAGTGACAGGGTCAAACTAGTTTAATGTGCCTAAGCATCCCTTATTAGTGAAATGATGATATAAAGGGAAATAACTCCATCCAAATCTTCCCTCTTAGTGAAATGATGATATAAAGGGAAATAACTCCATAAAAAATGATGATATAAAGGGTAATAACTCCATTCAAATCTCCCTCTTAGTGAAATGATGATATAAAGGGAAATAACTCCATCAAAAATGATGATATAAAGGAAATTATCAAATCTCCCCTATTACCAGTATTAGTGAAATGATGCAGTCATACAGGTGCTATGAAAGTTGAAATCTTAACTGACCTCATACATCTATTTACATGTTGATTCTCCACATGTACATTTGTAATTAGTAAAGAAATGTTTATAAAATAAATATAAATTGTCAGTCAAGAATTGAACTTTCATAGCACCAATATTTTACAGGAATTTATATTACTAATCATATAAGTAAGAGACTTGTAGCAAGGTTAGATTCTAATATATAACATACAATACTGCTAGAATTTGAAAACAGTTATCTAAAATCACGGACATTGACTTTCAAATACAATCAAACGTACCCATGCTGTCACCTCTATTTAGCAGCCACCTCTGTTAAAAGGTCACCTTTTTCTTGTACAGTCATAGAAATTTTAATATGAATTCAACCTCTTTTAAGAGGTCATCTGCATAAGAAGACCACTTTTTCTTTGTCCCAAAGGCAAAGTTGACCTTTTAGTACATATTTGACTATAGATTGATCATGCTATTGTTGGTCAATAAGTACAACATGATCAGATTTAGATTCTTATAATACAATGATTGTTTACAGCAATCTTATGACATGTAGTAGTATGATGTACACACAATCTTTTCATCATAGCTATATATATAGGGAGAAATTATTGTTGTAAATAATGGTGACTATAGTCAGGATCAAACATTAGTCTGTCTATCATGTATTGATTTCAACATGTATTCTTTTATATTAATTTTATGGGAAAATACCAATCTGCTGACATTCCCAAGCTGTTTATTACAAATAAAAATATTATAAATACTTATTACAAATGTACTTACTGTTAATTTTTTTTAATAGTTTACTGTTTTATATTTTAACCAAGCATAGATGTAAATATGAATATTTTAAATTCTTTGTTTTATTTATTAACTAAGCATGCAGTACATGTAAATATAATTTGGATGTTAACCTTTAACCTTGTTTTGTCCCATGTAGGTTGTCTGGGTGACAGAGTGGTTGAGGTCATTGACCTCTGACCTTAAGCTTAACATCACTGATGTGGGTTCTAGCCAGTTTTTCTGACTCAATTGTTAAGGTTTCCAGATACAATTTTTGTTCCTGTCATAAGCCAGCACCTGGATTTCCAACATCATATCTTGTCTTTTTTTTGTTCAGTGAGTTAAGATGAGAAGTGCAGTGACAAGTCCGGTAAAATGACCGCCGGGCTGATAAAAACCCTTGGATTTCAGGACCGATTGTCCGGCATTGCTAAAGGGATTCTCTCAGACAGTATTTTTTTCGACATCCAATTTCCGCTATTACGATTGATTTGTCTTTATCCGGCACAGAATTTCATAAAAAACTAAAGTGAAACGCCAGATCAAAACTCTTTTATTGTATCATTTTTCGTTCTTCCACGCTATGATGAAGTTCAAGAACATTGACAAAAAAAGTTGCAATCTCAGAAATGCTTTAATGAAGGAAAATATCAATATTTAAAATATATCAGAAAAAGAATCATTCCGGACCGGACACATAAAAATTCAATCGTAATTACTCGGCCATTCTCGCTACCCTTCCAATAATCTCGTAAGTAGGTGGTGGATAAATAGAACTACTTTCTAAATTTTAGGTCATGTGATAAAATTTTACATTCATTTCCCACCATATATTTCGAATGAAAAATCCAGAGACATAATTTTCTCGTCGAACATTCAATTTTTTTAAATGCTTATATATATCTTAAAAACAAACTTACAGATCTACTTTGTTTTTCTTTCAAAGGGAAAGTAATTTCCAGTTTCTCCCTACCGATATTAATTTTGTCTTCCATATTGGATTTTCGTGGGCTATATTTTTGTGCTGCTTATCTTCCGGCAAACAATTTAAGAAGAATTTCTGCTACCTACTTACGAGGTTATTGGAAGGGTAGCGAGAATGGCCGAGTAGTTACGATTGGTAAAAATTTGGCGCCAAATGTAAACTTGTCTTTTGTGCAAAATACGATAAAGGACTTGATTTAGGCTTTTGGGAAATATTGAAACCTTTGAAATGGACAAATATTACAAGCTTTTTCCTGATTAAGAGAAATGGTTGAAAAGATCCACTAAAATTGTTATTTCTCTGTGAATTTAAATAAAATACTTTGCTTAATTTATATAAAAAAAATAAATTCTACAAAATGTTTATTTCAAAGCAGACTTGTTTTAACAAACAATGTTCAGAAAAATATACATGTACATGTATATACAGTTAATTTGCATTGCTAAAACGAGAAATGGGAAATTGGTAACCCTTGCTTGAAAACAATCAGTGCATGAAACGCTTGATATTGACAGTGAGGAAAGTGACCTTCATGCACTGAATATTATATGTGACACAGACAAAGACAATGATGACTTTTGTGTTGATTTTATGGATGAAGAAGATAATTGGAGAGAAGTTTTCCTTCTCTCAAGAGAATGTTAACAATAAAACTATTCGGAATATATACTGTTATGAAAATTTTTGTTCCCATACCATTCTTCTCCTAGTTGGTTTCATATGACATGGGTATATGAAATAAGAAAACAACCTTAATTAAAGTAAATAACAATGAAAAAGGCTTTATACAGGTACACCGCGTAAAGGAAACTATACAGGCCAGCTATCAACAATGAAATATTAAAAAAATTACGATTTTCTTTCAGTCTGGTAAAAGTTGATTCGGTCTGGTGAATCATCTTGGTTCACCAGACTGAATGTCCTGTAAAAAAATTTACAATTTCGTATTCACTGGAAGTGGTTGTTGGTTTTGTTGATATTGATGGAATTGTTGACCATTACTGTTTTTCTTCTTTCTTTTCATAACCTGCTCAAGGCCTGGGGTTTTATCAGTCTGTTTATTATAAACGTCCAGGCCTACTATCCAATAAAGTCTTGAAGTCATAATATACCCCGATAAACCTTAAATATGGTTCCTTACAAAAATTACGGAAACCATTTACAGGGCTTCCAATAGAAGCCGGTAGCCTGTGCTTTTTGTCGTTTATTTTGAGAAAGGCCGTTTTAAGCTATTTTGTTGAAAAATCAAAGACAAAAACAAAAATGAAATTTTATTTCAATCATGTCATTCGTCGCAGTGTTTCGATAATAAATCTATATTTACAGCGCATTATTTATAGTTTATTTTACTTCCTGGAATAACAGTTTTCCGATATACTGTTTAATACATGTTTTTTCATTGGTCGAGATATTCGTTTAGGACTGTATCCCTGTCTAATTTACTCCATTAAGGACAATGCAACTATCGCCTATTGGAGTACCAGTTGCACAATCTCATGGCAAAACGAAAACAGGCCTATCTAAGCCAAATGAAACCCCCAAAAGAGGTGATTTATGATTTGTTTCGACAAAATAAAGGTTTTCTTACAATTCAATTATTCTCTGCCTTGGGTAAAATCTTTTGAAAAAAAATGTGTAAAAAGTGTTGATCATTACGTATTTGTCTCTTCTGTCAAGTTTAAAAGAAACTATTTCTTTTTAGAACATCCTACAATGATCTTAAGTTTGTTAAATGCCTAAGAATGTGCTGAGGTGTAATGCTAAATCTGAAAGAAAAATATCCTCTGGACTTGTAGTCTAGGTGTAATGCTAAATCTGAAAGAAAAATGTCCTCTTGACTTGTAGCCTAGGTTCTTGTTAATGTTTCCCTGTATTTGTTATCAGCATTGAGCTTACTGATATTGCAGCTCTCCACAGTTGTTGATGGATATTAAAAACAATGTTTTCTGGAGCTTACTGGGGGATTTCCCCCGCTGGACCCCATACAAGGGCTCTGCCGTTGGGGACCTTAACCTGCTCCCAAACCCTAGCCGAAAAATGTCGAGGCACAAACGTTCCTCCATTTCTCCATCTACTTTTTGGAAATAGCCTACAACTTCAAACTTATTGAATTCCCTACATTTAGGCCTTGTGTGTACTACCTTGAGTTCCAATTTGTTAAATTTATATGTGTGTACATTTTGTATATGATTTTACTGTCACAGTATGTTGGTTTCTACCCAAAAAGTGATAGTTAAACTGACTTTATTATTTATTTCATAGTTTACAATTTTAGCTGCTTGAGTAAAAATTCATAAGTTTGTTTGATCTGAAATTCATAGATGGGGGAAAATAACTTAGGTGTGAACATCAGTTGAAATCCACAAAAGTGAAAAACTCATGAATAGTAATGAAATGACATTTTATGTTTAAATAGCAGGAGTTAAAGATAATTAAAATAAATAGATACACATCTATAAAGTAGGTAGACCAGTTACTGTATCAATGTTTACTGTCTTTATACTTCACAACAATGAAGGTTGGTTGTACAGGAGACATAATATGATTTTTAGGTCATAGATCTAGACTTTATACATCATACATGTAAATAAATTGATATTTCTGTTGTTTAACAATATTTTCAGTGTTACATAAGTTATCTTTTACTTGTAATAATTGAATGAATATGTGGGCTGTGTAATTATTTTTTTGGGTTCATTATAGACTAAACTTTCACACTACAACCATGCTCTGAAATCACTGAAAATAAATTAAAAGTAGAGGTTGCAGGAATGCAAGATGTTTCTATACAAATGTTATGTTTTTGTATGAAAATAATTGGAAATTCAACAAACTGATTCAGAGAATTTAAAAAACTTTCTTCTCAGAAATGACATGTTTGATAGAAAGCGTGTCCATTTTCGTCATTGCCATTTACCAGTCTGATTTATAGAGGACCACCAGCACGGAATAACACATACAGTAATCTGATATGGCACTGTGAAGATAACAAAATAAAAATACAAATCTTTAATATGAACTAGGAAAATGTAGATTAAGACATCTATGGAAAATAGTATTATAAAATAGTAATAAAAAGAGGATTGAATGCTAACTACACCAATGATCAATGATTGTCATTTACACAGTAACATAGTTAGTAGTATTGTGTTCATCAAAACTAGAAGATTACTGTTAAGTTACTGCTGCACAGGGTTTATCAAGGAACCCAAGGGAAATAATATACAATATATTATTCTTATTTGAATGAAACTACTGAATGATTTAGACCACAAGACATAATGAATCATTCAAGCCTGTTGTAGTGACTACCTCTATCAGTCTTTGCCTGTCTTAGTGACCACCTCTATCAGTCTTTGCCTGTCTTAGTGACCACCTCTATCAGTCTTTGCCTGTCTTAGTGACCACCTCTATCAGTCTTTGCCTGTCTTAGTGACCACCTCTATCAGTCTTTGCCTGTCTTAGTGACCACCTCTATCAGTCTTTGCCTGTTTTAGTGACCACCTCTATCAGTCTTTGCCTGTTTTAGTAACCACCTCTATCAGTCTTTTCCTGTTTTAGTGACCACCTCTATCAGTCTTTGCCTGTTTTAGTGACCACCTCTATCAGTCTTTGCCTGTCTTAGTGACCACCTCTATCAGTCTTTGCCTGTTTTAGTGACCACCTCTATCAGTCTTTGCCTGTTTTAGTGACCTCTATCAGTCTTTGCCTGTCTTAGTGACCACCTCTATCAGTCTTTGCCTGTTTTAGTGACCACCTCTATCAGTCTTTGCCTGTTTTAGTGACCTCTATCAGTCTTTGCCTGTTTTAGTGACCTCTATCAGTCTTTGCCTTATTTTTTTTTCACCTACCTCAAAGCCTGAAAGCCAAATATAGAAAAATGTTCTATTTATTCAAGCAAATTCTTTCATAATTTTCAATTGTTTGAATCCAATTTTATTTGTCCCGGGCTTCGGGCAAGTGGGTTTGCTTGAAGACTGTTTTATTAAGCAATAACTTGTATAATATAACTATAATTTTAATATTCCTTCACGGCACATGTCATATTAGTAAAAACTTGTATTAAGCAACCACCTGTCTGATGTGACCATATTAATTTCATTGTTCCCTTGGAAGGTCACATAAGACAGTAATGGGACCCGGGTGGCTCAATGAGTTAGGTCGCTGGATCTAACAACTCATACAAGCCTATCACCAATATGGCGTGGGTTTGCGCCTGGCTTTGTAAATTACAAAAAAGGGTGCACTCGACTCGCAGCCGCAAGTGATAAAGTTTACCAGTTGCTTGCCCATGGTCGGTGGTTCTCTCCGGGTACTCCGGCTTCCTCCACCACTAAAACTGGTCGCTATGATATAGCTGAAATATTGTTGAAAGTGGCGTTAAACACCTAAAATCAAATCAAATCAAATCTTAAGACAGTTCTGACTGTAATTCACAAAGATTTTTACAGAAATACTCTAGAAGGTTTGAGTTCTTTAGGACATATCTATCTGTTAAACAAAAGGTTTATTGATGCTGTATAATTAGAGCTTAGAAAGTCTCCATAAGGAGGATATTGATGATTGTATTCATGTGATATGCTGACAGTTTAATGACATATCCCATGGCAATAACTTTACTGTGTTATGTTTCTCATAAAACATTTACTCAATAGCTACATAGACAAAAATTAAGGTGCTATATATTGACCCTGAGAATCAGATCTACTATTAAGAGCAAATATATTGTCTTAATGCTTTAGTTCAGCTGGTCCAATAAACTGGTAATTTCATGGCCCAGTAAACTGGTAATTTCATGGCCTAATATCCTAGTAATTTCATGGCCGAATATACTGGTAATTTCATGGCCCAATATACTCACTGGTAATTTCATGGCCTAATATCCTAGTAATTTCATGGCCCAATATACTGGTAATTTCATGGCCCAATATCCTGGTAATTTGATGGCCCAATATACTGGTAATTTCATTGCCCAATATACTGGTAATTTCATGGCACAATATCCTGGTAATTTCATGGCCCAATGTCCTAGTAATTTCATGGCCCAATATACTGGTAATTTCATGGCCCAATATCCTGGTAATTTCATGGCCCAGTATTCTAGTAATTTCAAGCCCCAATATCCTGGTAATTTCATGGCCCAATATCCTGGTAATTTCATGGCCCAATATCCTGGTAATTCCATGGCCCAATATCCTAGTAATTTCATGGCCCAATATACTGGTAATTTTATGGCCCAATATCCTAGTAATTTCATGGCCCAATATACTGGTAATTTCATGGCCCAATATACTCACTGGTAATTTCATGGCCCAATATCCTGGTAATTTCATGACCCAGTATTCTAGTAATTTCATGGCCCAATATCCTGGTAATTTCATGGCCCAATATCCTGGTAATTTC
>MJUT01034740.1:347295-360765 GCA_002080005.1 Gigantidas platifrons
AAACTGACCAGTGAAACCTCAAGCCATGAGTTCCTAAAACCTTTACACTTTAGGTGGCTATCTTGGGGATAAAAATTAACGGTCGCCCATGGCGAGTAGAATTTCATGATGAAATATCACTTTTCTAGTCACCCTGTTGGCGATTGCAATTTATTCATCACTCCAAGATTCCACTGCCAATGGAGTTTGGAAGTACATATATTAAATTCCGTAAAAAAGATGGGGTCCAAGGATTTTATTGGGCTTCATATTAAATTCTGTAAAACGCTGGGCCCCTAGAAATAAAAATGTCAGTAATCCAAGGTGGCCCTTGATATGCCACCTTGGATTACTAAGTTTTATCCCGGTATCTAGGTCGATCTTATATCAGTGGTGTTTGGCTTGGGTTCTGAAGTCAACAACTATAACCATACTGCCACCAGGGCCAGAACTTGTATGTAAACAACTCTACCACCCTGACCCGACCTTGTATGTAAACAAGTGCCACCTGGGCCAGACCTTGTATGTAAGCAACTCTGCCACCCTGACCCGACCTTGTATAAACAACTCTACCACCCTGACCCGACCTTGTATGTAAACAATTCTGCCACCCGGGCCAGACCTTGTATGTAAGCAACTCTGCCACTGGGCCAGATCTTGTATGTAAACAATTCTGCTGCCCGGGCCAGATCGTGTATGTAAACAACTCTGCAGTCCTTGCCAGACCTTGTATGTAAACAACTCTGCCGCCCAGGCCAGATCTTGTATGTAAACAACTCTGCTGCCCGGGCCAGATCTGTATGTAAGCAACTCTGCCGAACGGGCCAAATCTTGTATGTAAACAACTCTGCCACCCAGGCCAGATGCCACCCAAAGACCACCCGGGAACGACCTAATATAAATAACTCTGCCATCCAGGCCCGACCTTGTATGTAGATTACTCTGCCACCTGGGCCTGACGTTGTGCATAAACAACACATTACCCGTGCCCAATCTTGTATGTAAATAACTCTGCCACCCAAAGCCTGACTTTGAATATAAAAAAATCTGCCACCCAGGCCAGATACCACCCAACCCTGACCTTGTATGTAAACAATTCTGCCACTCGGGACAGACCTTGTATATAAATAACTCTGCCACCTGAGCCCAACCTTGTATGCAAATATCTATGCCACCCGGGCCCGATCTTGTATATAAATAACTATGCCACCCAGGCCCGACCTTGTATATAAATAACTATGCAACCCGGGCCAAACCTTGTACAAAACACAGCACAAGAAAAGTAAAGAATTGAGTAGCACGAAATCTCACAAAAAACAGTGGTGAACTCATGTACATGTTTTTTTTAATATGATTTTACATATCCCCTGCAAAATCAAAAATTTTTATTAGAAGCTAATTGTGTTTGTTTACATAGAAATGTTATCATAATATGTGGTTTTACTGATCTATAGATTGATCAGTAATAGAAAGTAGATCACAGGTGTGAAAGTAGATCATTAAAGAAAAAACTGATTATGCCATATTTATTAGGAAAAGTTGACCTGGAGAAATTATTAGGATATACCTGTAGATAAGGCCATAGTAAATGATTTTGATTAGCCAGATAACAATGTTATTGAGCAAAGTCACTGACACATGTATGTATATAATTGTTGAACCTTACTGACCTCTATAAAACCTGCCCACCTTTGTCGTCCAATCAGAATAGAAACTTTAAATAGATAGCTCCTGTAGAAGTATATTGTTGTATTTATAAACCACGTGTTTCCATTTGAGTCACAATAATGTTTTATTTACAACATTTAATGCTTGTATATCATTGACTTCACAACCCAAATATAGATTATGAAAAGATCTGATGATGGGGTGATCTCTTCTTCTGAAGTGTGATTCTCTTTCTAGTGCAAGGATTTATGGGATTAATTTACTATTTATGACATTTGATCTATTTTAAGTGTACAGTAATAAAAATATAACTGTGTTGACGACTGACAATAATAGCTGCATCCTATTATTCTAATTATATTGTTGTCACTAATTGAAAATTTTGATTAAATGTTAAAATCATCACTGAATATGACAACAGGAATATTATTTGTACTTAATTTCTGGTGAGTTAAATCTTAATTACATGTAAATTCGAATATTTTTATACCCCTGCTCCTCGAAGGGGGAGGGGGGTATACTGTTTTACCACTGTCCGTCCGTCCGTCCTTCCGTCCTTCCATCCATCCAAGATATTTTTCGTGGCATTTTTCTCAGTAACTATTGACGGCACAAATCTGATATTTGATCACAAGCTTCATTTAGGTATGCCATATTGTGGGTAGCGTTTTTGGACCTGTCAGATTCCTACTTCCTGTTTGCCGACTTAGTTGGTTTTTATACACATTGAACATATATGCACATTTTTCGTCACATTTTTCTCAGCAACTATTGATGGCAGAAATCTGATATTTGGTCACAAGCTTCATATAGGTACCACATATCGTGGGAAACGTTTTTGGACCCATCAGATTCCTACTTCCTGTTTGCCGATATTGTTGATTTTTATACACATTTAACATATATGCACATTTTTCGTCGCATTTTTCTCAGCAACAATTGATGACAGGAATCTGATATTTGGTCACAAGCTTCATATAGGTATGCCATATTGTGGGAAGCGTTTTTGGACCTGTCAGATTCCTACTTTCTGTTTGCCGACTTAGTTGGTTTTTATACACATTGAACATATATGCATATTTTTCGTCACATATTTCTCAGCAACTATTGATGGCAGAAATCTGATATTTGGTCACAACCTTCATATAGGTATGCCATATCGTGGGAAGCGTTTTTGGATCCATCAGATTCCTACTTCCTGTTTGCCGACTTTGTTGATTTTTATACACATTGAACATATATGCCAATTTTTCGTCGCATTTTTCTCAACAACTATTGATGGTAGAAATCTGATATTTGGTCACAAGCTTCATATAGGTACCCCATATCGTGGAAACTGTTTTTTAACCTGTCAGATTCCTACTTCCTGTTTGCCGAAGAGCGGGGGTATCATGGTTAGCTCACAGTTCATCTTGTTTTATCAATATTATGTATACCCAATGTGTTTGTCATCTGTAGAATTGACAGTAGATTTCCATACAAAAAATGGAATGTATGTTGTATGGTAAAAAAATGAATTAAAGTGAGCAAAATTGAAATTAAACTTTAAAAGAAAGTCTAGTGCACGTACCTCTTAACTATTAGAAAAAACAAACCACCAATCTGTTTTTTTAACAAAGAGTTTATAATGGTCTACCTGGTATTTTAAATGATTGAGGTACATGTATGGTCCCAAAAACAAAATATATCATTAATTAGTCCTTGCCATGCTTACTTGGACCATTCATTTTGAGAAACAGATGCGAGTGATTTCAATAACATACAATGTATACATTGAATTGTCATTTCATCCAGGGTCGTTTGTGACCAGAGTCATATGGTAGTGTATAGTAGTTATTCTTGGTACATGTAGTTAGCCTTGGTACACATAGTTAGTCTATAATTAATAGAGTACTGCCACTGGCCATATGTATGGACTAAAGGTCAGTCATTTTATCTTCAATCTCTTTGTTTCCTCCACCTGATCTATGCCTGCACAGTATGTACATGTACAGTTGAACCTGCCCATGAGGTAAACTCTATTAAACAGTCACCTGTATTTAAACTTCATCTTTTCCTGTACTATCATAGAAAATTTCATATGAATTGAACCTCTTTTGAGAGGTCACCTGTCTTATAAGGCCACTTTTTCTTTGTCCCAAAATCTTCCATCTCTTTGTTTCCTCTATCTGACCTGCACAGAATATACATGTAGATGACATTACTGCTGACAGTTGAATGACTTTCATTGACGGTTCTCTCTTCAAACCTAAAGTAGGGTTCATCAATTTCAAAAACGAGTTTTAAAATATAATTATACCCCCGCTCCCCGAAGGGGGAGGGGGGTATACTGTTTTACCTCTGTCCTTCCGTCCGTCCAAGATATTTTTCATCTCATTTTACTCAGTAACTATTGATGGCAGAAATCTGATATTTGGTCACAAGCTTCATATAGGTATGCCATATTGTGGGTAGCGTTTTTGGACCCGTCAGATTCCTACTTCCTGTTTGCCGACTTATTTGGTTTTTATACACATTGAACATATATGCCCATTTTTCGTTGCATTTTTCTCAGCAACTATTGATGGTAGAAATCTTATATTTGGTCACAAGCTTCATATAGGTACCCCATATCGTGGGAAGCGTTTTTTTACCTGTCAGATTCCTACTTCCTGTTTGCCGAAGAGCGGGGGTATCATAAGTGAGCATTAGCTCACAGTTCATCTTGTTACACCTTTGATATTTTCATTAGAAAAATAATGGAATTTCTTTTTACAATTTTTAGCACACCTGACCGAAAGCTGTATGATCTATTTAAATTAATTTTTTCTTCCGTTTTTGTGTATTTACTATGACAGACAGCCCATGACAGACAGGGTCACGCGACCGTGTCTCTCATGGATGAATTGACCAATCAGATTGTTTCACTGACGCAATACAAGAAAGTGGTGTACTTTATAATGTATATCGATAGTGTCAGATTGAAAGCCATATTTACAACAATACACAAAAATAATTAAAATGCCTACCTTGCAAACATCTTTTAGTTAAATTGTATCAAAATTGAAGCGTACATCAAGCATAATGACGTGTGATCTTTACGTTTTAAGCTGGAAATCTTTATATGATGTCATGTTAATGTGCCAACGTCGTCAACAACATTTCGCGGAATTTTAATTTGTGTGATTTTTAGACCAGGAATATGCAAGAATATATTTGTTTATGTTCAGTATTGCATTGAAGAATTATAAGGATTAAACGGTTCTTTTCAACGTATCACAATTATGCACATTTCTCTCCTAGCACGTGGTGATCTAGTTTCGGGGACGAAATCTAAACATTGTTAAAAACGGAAGAAATAGGTTCTTACACTCGTCTCTATTGAAGATCTGGGATTTCTTCCACTCGTGTGAGAAATTCTACGTCTTTTCACACTCGTGGAAGAAATCCCATATCTCCAATAGAGACTCGTGTAAGATTTTTCGACTTTTGACTCTCGCTTTTAACCTAAAACAAATTTCTCTGTAACAATTTACAATTTCAACCAAACTGGACTGGTTATTTCTGGAGTGCAGGGTCCACTATAATAATTATTTATATTAAGCAAGTCTTATATTAAACAGTCTTACTTTCTATTCAAGATGACCACTATGACTGAAAATACGAATTTCTGTAATTGGACATAATATATACATATTAACTGAAATTTGAAATATAACTGTGATAATGAGTTGCTAACATATATTATGATGGGTTTTATGTGCAATTTGCTGATTTTTTTTTTAATGAATATGCAAAGTAGCTCTATTTTAGCAAAACATATAAAAAGGAATGAAAATGGTCCATGAATGATCTCTTTCAAAAATCAAAAGTTATAGTTTTTACCTTTTTTTTTCTCCACAAATAATTATTGTGAATACTAATGGTAAATTTAAATATTTCTTGAAATTGCTATTTGGATTCATTTTAGAATATGTACAGTACATGTATATGATCATATGAACCATTTTCACCAATTTTTCTCAAATTGTGTTCTGCTGGGTGGGTGTACGTGGCTGGGTGGGTGCATGTGTCTCTGGTTCGTGTAATGATACATTTATCAATCAGTATTTGGGTCAATGTCAAGAATTACTCAACATCCAAGGACATCATTAGGACAATCAGTAAATAGTACTGGCCATCAGTTTTGTTTGCTTGGAGTTTAATGGTAGGATACAGGAATTATTTTTGCCCCAGTAGTCTTAATCACTTGTACAAACAATTCGTACTTAAAGAAAAATGTGTCCAAGTTCTATATCATGTGATATATCAGCTGTTTTTAGTCTCACACATGATGACCTATATTATGACTTCTAATCAGAAATCAGAGATTTCATATAGATAAATATTGGTTTAAATAAATGAGACCCATTTTCATGTGATTGTATGAGCTAATTGTTATTTTTCACCATTTAAGCCAGGTTATTGTAAACATTTAAACCTCTGAGCATTTTTCTTTAAAAAAGTTTAATTACAGACCTGATTGAAACACAAGAGTATTTGTTTTGACATTGTCCTGAAAAATTGGTATTTGTTTTGACAATGACATTGCTGTGACATGTGTCTCAAATATCATCCTTCAATGTATAAACCTTTACATGAGACAGACAGTCAACATACATGTATGGTGTCCAGTTCCTTGGGACAGGCACACAAATATAGCAGAGTTTAACTGGTTAACTGGATGGAAACCCTTGTATACATGTGACAGTGATGAACCCCAACATGTGCCTGGCAGTTGTGTCTAGATTACCAACCCTTGTATACATGTGACAGTGATGAACCCCAACATGTGCCTGGCAGTTGTGTCTAGATTACCAAGAGAAAACAGGTTCATATGAAATATTCTACGACAGGACAAGAAAAGATGATCTTTAAAAAACCGCTGACTGCATGAGCAGATTTGACTGTGCACACTTGTCTTCTCTGGCCCCATCTTTGATGGTTATTTTTGCAAAAAAAAAAAATAAAAATTGTGAATATTATGATTTTTTTTGTCATGAATAGAGGAGATGGGGTATTTGGTTTCTTCTGTACAGATGTGTTAATGTATTTTGTTCTGAAGAATTTTTCAATGGACTGTGTAAATATGAATGGGGAGGTGGTCTACAAATTACTGTTCTAATATGAGTAGGGGTCATAAATATACTATGTTTATATGAGTGCAGGGATGGGGTAACCGGGTTATAAATATACTGTGTAAATTATATGAATGAGGGAATTCTACAAAGTACAGTGGTAATATGAGTGGGAGGTGTTCTACAAAGTACTGTGTAAATGTAATAGGGGGGTTCTACAAAGTAGTGTGTTAATATTAGTGGGGGTTATAACTGTATTGTGTTAATATGAACGGGGGTTCTTTAATATACGATATAACTGAAATATTGTTGAAAGTGGCATTAAACACCATAACTCACTTCTATAATATATGGATGGATTCTATAATAAACTGTTATACACAGACCATTGAGCCAGATCTATACAATAAAGAAAGATGTTATCTGTGTTTTAATTGACCATGTGGTACAAATTGAAGCAGATTGTTAGTAAGTAAGCCAGTTAATGTAATTAGCTGATATGAAGAGATTAATGACCAACTTATTTTTGACCACAAACACCTGAGGCCTGGAGAATATTAATCAGTTATTACTGATGAAGAGAAATGTGGTGAAAGGGGTGTAACTGTACTATGGATGCTGGGATCTGGTCTTTGATATTGGTTTGAAGCTCAATGACGATTCCCTATAAATTTTAGCATTTCAGATTTGACTTGCAGGTACATGTAACTGCTGTTTAATGAGGCCAGCCTTAAAAATATGTTTGTTTCCCCTTTCCGACCCTAGCCTGAAAGATCTGGGTCGGTAGGAAGGTGAATTATTTTTATTTATCAAGCAGGATTCTGCAGGCAGACAGACAGACTGATTTCTAGACACCCAATATCTTTGTTTATTGTCATATTATCTCTGCAATTGTAATCAAAGAATGTAATTTATGCTGTCCCTTGTCACGGGCTTGTGGGATCTTGTTGGAAAGTTTATCCATTGTCAGAAACTGATATCTTTGTATGTTGGCAACAGTTGGGCCATATCAATGAAAAGATTGAAGACTGAACAGTTTTTATTTGACTTTCAAGAGAAAACATATTTCTTTTTTTATTATTTTAAGGGGTTTCTTTTGGGAATTGGTTTCCCACTCTGTTTACATGTGTTATAAACAGGTAATACAATTTCACATAACGTAGCTTCAAACTCAGAAATGCTTCTACGAATATTCGGAACAGTCGGGACTCTAGGTTTTTTAGTAATGATGACTCACGGTACGCTCCGGAAGAGTATTACATAATATGAATCCAATGCCGGAATCGGACATGAAAAAATTCCGGAAATCGCAAAAAAAAAATAATCACGGAACGGGCTGTAAAATTTTTTCAGTCACGCCGATTTCGGCGTGTCGGTCGCAAAGGGGAAACAAACAATATTTTAATTTAGGCCTGAACATTTATACAGAGATGACTGGGGTAAAATAGGATCAGGTAAAAAAATAAAGTAATGAATCATAAGTTGATTTATATACGCACATTCTAAATCTATTTCGGGGCCGTTGTGGCTGTGATCATATGGTAATTGGATTTACAACTACCTATGCAATTGATGTCTATCACCACTGATATTGTGAGTTCGACTCCCGCTCAGGGCGAGGAGTACAACATTATGTGTTAAAGTTTGTCAGTGACTTGCAGCAGGTCTGTGGTTTTATCCGAGTCCTCCAGTTTCCTCTACCAATAAAACTGACCGCCATTGGCATTATATAACTGAAATATTATAGAAAGTGGTGTTAAGCACCATAAAGCCAAACCAACTAAATCTATTTCAGCGTGTAAGGAATGGGGTGATTGTTTTCACCTTGTCAAGTGTGCAGGGAATGGGGTAAATTGTTTTCACCTTGACAAGTGTGTAAGGAATGGGGTAATTGTTTTCACCTTGAAAAGAGTGTAGGGAATGGGGTAATTACAAAGTATATGTACTAGGTAATTATATACTGTACTAATTATTAGTATAATTATGATTGACATGTTATATTTCTTGTCTACATAAAGTGTGCCCTTGTAATTTCCTCTCAGATACCCATCTGTTTCCTTTTTTAACAGATAAAGATTTTTCTTTTCATCCTTGATGACATAATACTAATGTTTTTTGACATGCTTGAAGGGTCATAGACTGGATACAAGTCCCTTTCTTATTAATAATTCCTTTAAAAATTTGCTGCTATGAAAGTTGAAATCTTGACTAACCCACTTATACTACAACATTTCTTTACTGATTACATGTGGAGAAAGTGTCAACATGTGGATAGTAATACAAGTGGTCAGTCAAGATTTAAACTTTCATAGCAATAATTTATTCAAAGGGACTATTAATAAAGAAAGAATCTTGCAGCAAGTCTAGGTAGGATGAAATGTAATATTAGATGTATTCTGATCTAGGTAGGATGAAATGTAATATTAGATGTATTCTGATCTAGGTAGGATGAAATGTAATATTAGATGTATTCTGATCCTGTTTGTTTACATCAGGCCACCATTCTTTTTGTCTGCATCCTTTTGCATAAAAAGATAGTGTACATGTACTACAGGATATCATTATACACGATTAAGTTTGTAATGAAAAAAATAAATAATTATGAAATAAGTAACAATACTCCCGTCACGATTGTGATACTGGATATGGACGGGATATAAACGGGAGCAGAAATTTCTTGGCCCTATATTTTGTCTTGTTTTGTAAATAAATAGAAACAGAATTACATTTTGTTTGGTATAATGAAGTTGCTGTTGGGTTATGTTTTGATAAACACTAGACATTGTTACAGGTGTATATCTTCTTACTAGCCTATCTAAATAACAGTCTGCACCAAAAACCACCAGCCCTAAGCCCCAGTCTAATAAAAATTGGTTTGGGCTAGTAAAAAAATGTATAAAATTTGCTTGATCAAGTAGAAAAAAATTCTTCTAAAATGCTGTTTGAGCTAATTATGCTATTTGGGCTAATTTGTCACCATGTTTTTGCCACAAAGTAAAATTAAATTAGAGGTTTGTTTGATATTTGTTTTCTTCTGGTGATACACATAGTGCATTGTCAAAAAATATGCATGTTAGCTTACTACTGACTAACATATATTATTCATCAATAGTTAGGTTTTTATGTGGAGTAGAAATCTAATTATAAGATGGCCACCACTAGTACTACAGGGCAAAGTCTAATAGTTACCTATAAGAAATCTCATTTATGGAACGATTGCACCACATGAAAACAAAAAAGGCAGAAATGCTCCTTAGACAACTGTACAAAATGGAACTGTTTTGTGTTGGTTGATTTCATGCTTATTTTCTATATTTATATACCTGTCACAATGTCAGTGGAGTATTTTTGCTCTTGAATTTATGTGCTAATATTCTATCACTAATTGGATCCCTCTTCTTGTGGGTTGAATGTAAATATTCAAATCTATATAATCATTTGTTCTCGACTCCGATCTAGTTTACCTTGAACTTGAGGTGAGAAAGTCAAGGTCCAGTTCTCAAATTATACCTTGAACTTGAGGTGAGAAAGTCAAGGTCCAGTTCTCAAATTATACCTTGAACTTGAGGTGAGAAGGTCATGGTCCAGTTCTCAAATTATACCTTGAACTTGATGTAAGAAGGTCAAGGTCCAGTTCTCAAATTATACCTTGAACTTAATGTGAGAAGGTCGAGGTTCAGTTCTCAAATTATACCTTGAACTTGATGTGAGAAGGTCAAGGTCCAGTTATCAAATTATACCTTCAACTTGATGTGAGAAGATCAAGGCCCAGTTCTCAAATTTTACCCTCTTGCTATTTGCAGCATCTTTAAGGTCTTTTGGTGGATCTAAATATGCTTATTAAGATTTTAAAGGATTAATGAAATGACTGGTCTCTCAATTCTATTTTTGGAACTGGTTATTAAAGAAAATTGTGGCAAAAAGTAAAGATAAAATTAATAAAGGTGTATACAGCATGTAATAATTCTACATTCTCCTTCTTGATGAAGTTAAAATTGATTGTAGTATAAAAGTGGACAAAGTTTTCAATATTGTTATAAATAGCCTGTGGAAGCTTGATCAATTGTTTATCTTTTGATCTAAGCATTGTTTATTATCATCTGATATTGCTTTAGTGTGTAATTATCTGTGGTTCAATGCCCATCATTTTATAGAAAACAGGAAAAAAAGTTGTAAAGTTTATTGGAACTAAAATCAATTGTTAAATCAGACTTTTGTGTATTGTGTTGTAGATTTGGAGACAAATTAATTTCACCACTCCCTGCTATGTAAATAAATTTTATGATTTATATAGTTAAGTACTTGTTATAAGACATTTTGCTATAATTAAACTATTGTTAAATTATATTATGTATTGCTAAAACAGTAAAACCTCAACAACCAGGGGTCATCCTTGATTTAATTGAAGGTGTTAACATTTAGAACTATGTAGTCACATAGTTGTCATATCTGTATCATATTTGTCTGTATGTTCTCCAGGAGCCCTGACTTGTATGTCCTGCTCCTAATTTGTATCCTCCTAGGACCCTGGTTTATATGCTCTTCTGATACCCTAGTTTATATGCCTTCAGGTAGCCTTGATTTGTATGCTCTCCTATTACTGATTTATATGCTCTCCCAGGGCCATGATTTGTATGCCAACCTTGAAACTTGATTATGTAAATAAAAATCTTATGCAACAATTTTCTCAGCCTGGTTTTCTTCAATAGTATCCATAGGAATCTATCAAATATGTAATTAACAGTTTAGCACAGAGGGAGAAATCATTATTGAAAGATATCTTAAATATTATAACATTACGGTCTTAAAACTTTTCAGTTTATATTAATTCTGAATTGATGTGATATTGTAGGATATAATATGTAGCTAATATTGATCAGCATAAAACATATGTTACCCAGCTATAACCTATACCATGAGAGATTGTAGACTTTGTAATGTAGTTAGTGTTGTATTAGCTAACAGTAATAATTGGATGTTTCTAGGCTATGACAAGCCTTAATGACAGGCTAGAAGAATTTTACGTGGGAGGTATATCCTTGATTATGATGCATGGAATAAGGAAAAGGTATAGTACAATAATGTTGTCTTTTGTAAGGGGTTTTCTTATTTTGTATTTTTGTGTAATGTATTGTATAGAACATGCTTATTAGCTCACATTGGAGCTTTTGTCATCACTAGGCATCCGACATCCGGTTATTATCTGTCATACACTTTCATATTTAAATTTTATTCTGCAAACTTGGCTCGGATGGTTCTTTGGTGGTCCCCTTTCAAAATTATGTCCGACAACCCCCACTCCCAATTCAAGATGTCTGCCATTACTTTCTTTAAGTTTCTTTGCTGCTTTTACTGTACTACAGTTGTATAGTAATAACTAGTTAAACTATATTCCTAGTTTACTGTACTACAGTTGTATGGTAATAACTAGTTAAACTATATTCCTAGTTTACTGTACTACAGTTGTATGGTAATAACTAGTTAAACTATATTCCTAGTTTACTGTACTACAGTTGTATGGTAATAACTAGTTAAACTATATTCCTAGTTTACTGTACTACAGTTGTATGGTAATAACTAGTTAAACTATATTCCTAGTTTTCTGTACTACAGTTGTATGGTAATAACTAGTTAAACTATATTCCTAGTTTTCTGTACTACAGTTGTATGGTAATAACTAGTTAAACTATATTCCTAGTTTTCTGTAAAAGTTTTATTTCAGTTGATTTATATCAAAAGCCTTTTATTAAAATTAAGAGTACATGTGAACTTTTTATATTAATGGTTATTAATATTGCAGAATCCATGTTTATTTATCTAAATTTAACTAAATTAAGACATGGAGGTTTAGTCATACTGTGTTCACTTTGAGATCAAATGATTTATATTGATTTTATAATGTCTAGTTAACAATGAAAGTGATCAGTTTGATCTGATGCAATCATATTAGATAATAGGAAATATTAATGATGGGAAATACTTTGAACAATAACATTAGGAAATACCAAAGAAGGGTGAACCATGTAGATGTTTTAGAAATTAACTAGGAAATACCAAAGAAGAGGAAGAGGAGCTCCATGTAGATGTTTTATAGGAAATACCAAAGAAAGGGGGAATTCATGTAGATGTTTTATAGGAAATACCAAAGAAGGGGGGGATCCATATATATGTTTTATAGGAAATACCAAAGAAGGGAGGTTCATGTAGATGTTTTATAGGAAATACCAAAGAAAGGGGGGATTCATGTAGATGTTTTATAGGAAATACCAAAGAAGGGAGGTTCATGTAAATGTTTTATAGGAAATACCAAAGAAAGGGGGGGATTCATGTAGATGTTTTATAGGAAATACCAAAGAAGGGAGGTTCAGGTAGATGTTTTATAGGAAATACTTAAGAAGGGAGGTTCATGTAGATGTTTTAGAAACATAAGAAGGATATCAGTATAAGGATGGACGTGATAGAAGACACTCTTGTAAACTATTAATATAAGGATGGACGTGATAGAAGACACTCTTGTAAACTATTAATATAAGGATGGACATGATAGAAGACACTCTTGTAAACTATTAATATAAGGATGGACGTGATAGAAGACACTCTTGTAAACTATTAATATAAGGATGGACGTGATAGAAGACACTCTTGTAAACTATTAATATAAGGATGGACGTGATAGAAGACACTCTTGTAAACTATTAATATAAGGATGGACGTGATAGAAGACACT
>MJUT01034740.1:398418-409193 GCA_002080005.1 Gigantidas platifrons
GGTGTATTATGTCACTCCAGGTTGGGTTAGCATAAAGAGTTCTATGCCACTCCATGTTGGGTTAGCATAACGGGTGTATTATGTCACTCCAGGTTGGGTTAACATAAAGGGTGTATTATGTCACTCCAGGTTGGGTTAGCATAAAGAGTTCTATGCCACTCCATGTTGGGTTAGCATAACGGGTGTATTATGTCACTCCAGGTTGGGTTAACATAAAGGGTGTATTATGTCACTCCAGGTTGGGTTAGCATAAAGGTGTATTATGTCATTCCAGGTTGGGTTAACATAAAGGTGTATTATGTCACTCCAGTTTGGGTTAACATAAAGGGTGTATTATGTCACTCCATGTTGGGTTAGCATAAAGAGTGTTCTATGCCACTCCAGGTTGGGTTAACATAAAGGGTGTATTATGTCACTCCAGATTGGGTTAACATAAAGGGTGTATTATGTCACTCCATGTTGGGTTAGCATAAAGAATGTTCTATGCCACTCCAGGTTGTGTTAGCATAAAGGGTGTATTATGTCACTCCAGGTTGGGTTAACAAAGAGTGTTCTATGCCACTCCAGGTTGGGTTAGCATAAAGGGTGTATTATGTCACTCCAGGTTGGGTTAACATAGAGGGTGTATTATGTCACTCCAGGTTGGGTTAGCATAAAGAGTGTTCTATGCCACTCCAGGTTGGGTTATCATAAAGGGTGTATTATGTCACTCCAGGTTGGGGTAACAAAGGTGTATTATGTCACTCCAGGTTGGGTTAGCATAAAGAGTGTTCTATGCCACTCCAGGTTGGGTTAGCATAAAGGGTGTATTATGTCACTCCAGGTTGGGTTAACATAAAGAGTGTTCTATGCCACTCCAGGTTGGGTTAACATAAAGGGTGTATTATGTCACTCCAGGTTGGGTTAACATAAAGGATGTATTATGTCACTCCAGGTTGGGTTAGCATAAAGAGTGTTCTATGCCACTCCAGGTTGGGTTAGCATAAAGGGTGTATTATGTCACTCCAGGTTGGGTTAACATAAAGGGTGTATTATGTCACTCCAGGTTGGGTTAACAAAGGTGTATTATGTCACTCCAGGTTGGGTTAGCATAAAGAGTGTTCTATGCCACTCCAGGTTGGGTTAACATAAAGGGTGTATTATGTCACTCCAGGTTGGGTTAGCATAAAGAGTGTATTATGTCACTCCAGGTTGGGTTAGCATAAAGAGTGTTCTATGCCACTCCAGGTTGGGTTAACATAAAGGGTGTATTATGTCACTCCAGGTTGGGTTAACAAATGTGTATTATGTCACTCCAGGTTGGGTTAACATAAAGGGTGTATTATGTCACTCCAGGTTGGGTTAACATAAAGAGTGTTCTATGCCACTTTAGGTTGGGTTAGAATAAAGGGTGTATTATGTCACTCCAGGTTGGGTTAACATAAAGGGTGTATTATGTCACTCCAGGTTGGGTTAACATAAAGGGTATATTATGTCACTCCAGGTTGGGTTAACATAAAGGGTGTATTATGTCACTCCAGGTTGGGTTAGGCGCTAGCATAAAAAAGGATGTACAATGTATATTCAATTACAATATTGTCGAACGTGGCAATGGGGGTCCCTTCTTACATTTCAGTATTAGTATTACTCACAGGATACAAGTAAAGATGGTTGCCAGCTCCTTACAACCTTTCAGCAGATAGATCATGGCTGTGATGGCCTATTGCAGTGTGTGAAACAAAATTTTGCAATATCATAGACCAATCTCTATATTTCATAGACTTCACTGTACATTATATACAAAATTTTGAAAATTTGACATAATAAGGCATCAACTAAAATTGTCCACTGTTTGTAAAATATTTTTATTGTAATGTAATTCATTATTTTGACAATCTGCAATCTGTCAAGGAAACAAATTTTAACAAAAGAGGAAAAAATGTGTTAAATCAATTGCAATAGAAAGAAAGAGCTCAGTACATATTGTGTAACTGTTATCAGGGAGCAATTGTTCAGCTATGTCATGGAGAGATCAAGATGTTTGTTGATCAGATAAAAATTATATCTGTCCTGTACTTGACCAGCATTGCTGAGTTGGGTATTGCTAGCTCACTAGAACAATAATCCACAGATAGACCATGTCACTCTAACTCCAAGCCAACCAGTCGTTCTTCTTACTTCTTAATGCTGTGAGAAACAATATACTAATTTTATAGCTTCTGGTTTGACCAGAGCTGGGATAAAAAACGTAATTTTCCTCACTCGGCATACTAACCATTACATCAATAATGCTAGCACACTAACCATTGCATCAACAAGGAGATACAACAACAAGGCAAGCATGCCAACCATTACATCAATAATGCTAGCACACTAACCATGGTATCAACAAGGAGGTCTTCTGTAACAGAAATGGGCCGTCATGATTGTATTGTAGTTTGGATTACAACTACCTGTGTAATCAGTGCCTATCACCACTAAAGTTGTGAGTTTGAGTCCCGCTCATGGCGAGGTGTAATTGATACAACATTATATGATAATGTTTGTCAGTGACTTGCGACAGGTCGGTAGTTTACTCTGGGTACTCCGGTTTCCTCCACCATTAAAACTGACAGCCACAATATATCTGAGATACTGTTGAAAATGGTGTTGAACATCATAACCCTAACACTCTGTTACAGAAATACATTTGTACATGAGTAAAAAAAATTGTCTTATTTAAATCACTAATAATAATATACAGGAAAATAAATTATGTAAATAATCCTTTTAGTTTGGATTTTTTCAGATATAATATTTCCTTATTACAAACAAGATTACACTCATCACATACAATGAATATAAAAAGTATGTTTCTCAAAGAAAGAAAATATTTTAAACCATTTTCTGATTCTATTTTTCAGGTCAGCCATTTCCAAATACATTTGAAGCAACAACCAAAAAGCTACACAGACTATTATTCCATGTTTTAGCACACATGTTTCATGCACATTACTCTGACTGTGTAGTACTAGGTATACATGGACATCTCAATAGTTTATTCACACACTTTATGGTTTTTAATATCAAATTTGACTTGATGGAGGACAAGGAAACAGAAGTTCTTCAGGATCTTTTAGAAGCTTTAGTCAAACAGTTACCTGACCCGAATCAGAATGAAGGAAAAGAAATGAGTGAAGTTACCAGATCATAGCACGAAGTATCTGTAGGACGTGAGAATGTCAATTATTGTTTTGACTGTTTGAAGGATCTCTTGTGTATGTGTGAGAAGAAGACGAGTGCCAATAATTTCTGTGATGTTTATAAAATGATTAAATCCAGTTCAGCTTTCATTTGCTGTGTAATGAAGCTCAATCATCACATTCAATATATAATTATTACACTTGTATTTAATATGTCTGTAGTCAAAGAAAGAGGTCTGATGTGATCCCTGTTCTGACCCCAAACATTGTAGTAGACAGAATAATATACATGATTTCAGTGATTATATAGAACTTAAGATCATAGATGGTATTTAAGAAAAAATAGTGATAAATAATTTCAAACATTCATTTTGGGAATTTGTAGTTTTAAAATCAGCCATTTTGTCACAATATGTTAAAATTATAATTTTTCATGTTGTCTTCAGAATAAGTTATAATTCACATCTTCCAGCAATCAAATAAACACTACCAAAAATAAGGGGGAAATCTATAGTACCAAGATAGGGACCAGGTTTATTTTGGTGGATGAAAAATTTCACGTTTTGAAAATGTTTTCCATTTTGTATTTTCATGACGAAGGTCTCCATCACATTATCATTTGACTATTTATTGTGGTAGCTCTAATTTTAAAATGTTTCAACAAATCTGAAATATGAACCCCCTGAAAATAGAAATATAAGTGACTATATGATAGGACTTGTCATACCTCACCCCTTTAATATCTATATACAATATCTGAATACGTTGAATATCAGTAGAAACTTTAAAAGATAAAATGCCTTAATTAGTAATGCTTTGATTCACAACGATGTCTTAAGGTTTTTAAATTTCTTTATTTTAGGTTGATATTTTCTTATTTTCTTTATAAATAGAATACAAAATGTCTACATGAAACTCTGATAATAATTGTCGGTTTTATCATTGTTTCAATCTGTTTTTTTTCTTCCATAATGATGAGAAATTCCAATGTTGCTTTATACATTTTGTGTTGTACAGTTTGTACCTCACAGATTTAATGACATACAAATGATTTGATCTGTAATTTGGACAGTTTCCTTTTGATCTCGCAGTGATATTGTTAGTATCAATGAATTGACTGATACTGAAAATTATCAGTCAATATGACGTTAAACACGTCACCAATAAAACAATAATGTCAGTTTTAAATATCTCTACAGACATTATCACTAGTATCTTGTCCTGTTGGACTCGCTGCGATACTAGTGATCATGTCTCTCTCCACCTTCAAAATCAGTGATCATGTGACCTTTCAAACACATCAACTATTTTATGACTTTTATGACTACAAGACTGTTTGAATCTTATTTTTCATCTGTACATACACTTTAGTGCTAGACACCCAGTGCTTAGATGTGCTTTCATTGTAGAATGAAGTTGTTAGAAGAATTTATTGTATTAAGCAGTGATACATAAAGTTTTATAGGAATTACAATAACAAGGCAGAGACCTTTAAGATATAATTATGTCAGAATTTTTATTGTTTTGGTTAAAAATGAAGAATTTTATCTTCTTGGATCAACACAACAGACAATGTCTTTTTTTTTTTAAACAGAAGGAATATATTTGAAAAAATACAGTTAGAAAACAAATACTAAATATTTCTAGTCAGCCAAATGAGGAAAGGGAGATAACTCCTTATAGCCAAATGAGGAAAGGGAGGTTACTCCTTATCAGTTTAAATTGTTTGCTTTGTTCATGTATTTTGTTTTCATGGCTAAATCATTGTTTAGATAATAAAACTGCTTTTGGTTTTTTGACAGCAATATTGTATGTTTTAGTGTAATTTGTTATATAACCAGTTTGGTTTGATTTTCATACTGATTTTCTGTAACTTTACTGTTCAATTCTCTGATAGTTCCATACTGTGAGATTGTTCTTTTTATAAAGTTCAAGATTTTTTCAGTAGATATCATTGGGTAAATGATAAGGATTATATGTTTAATACAGATATCTACAATGTTCAGGTATATCATGGCAGTCTGGGGGAGGAATCTGGAGTGCCAGAAAAGAAAATCACTGACTTTCTATATGTTAACTTTATCACATGTGATTATAGGGAGTAAAACTCACATTAGTTGTGGGTCAAACTCACAAATCTTAACCATAATAGACATTTATTGTATAAAAAGATAATATGATGAATGAGGCTCCCATTGAAAGGAAAGGACTTCTTTGTTATAGCTTCTTAGAAAAGCATGTTTCACTTACTTCTGTGGATACCAATATGAAATTCATTTTTTTAAGGAAACATAAGAGAACAAGATTTTTAATGTAAACTGGAACTTTAACAAAATAATTCAGAAACTAACAATTATTGATAACAATACATTGTATATGTTAGACAATCAAAATGCTATGCTTCAGCTTGCCTAGATTAAATTTAAAAAAAAATGTGTTCACTGCTTCTGAACAATGCTATTTTTGTTTTTACCATAGGATATTATTTGCTCTCAATTTGAAAATTATTTAATGGTGCATGGGTGTATTTTGTCAAAAAAAAAGACTGTCAAAATTATATACAATTTAAAGTGGTACATTAGACATGTATTACCTGTAACGGTATTGTATAAGTGGCTATTTTAACTAGGTTTTTATTTTCGCTACTTTCGCGAAATAACCTTATTTTCAATTTTTTTCATTTTTACGTGAACACAGCTGCAAAATTAATAACTAACGAAAACCTTCATATTAACGAAGTTTAATTCCTGTGACTTTGACCACGTATACTGTATGTTTTATAGACAAGGTATATATCAGCTATGCAAAGTTGTAAAGTCCCATTTGTGTGCAGTGTAAATCATTATTAAACATTTTGTCTTTGTATTATTATCAATATATTTCTCCTGTTAATAGCTTGTTTAACCAGATTTTTAAATATTCATCATATTTTTCATTACCAAAGTGGTTAAATTTCTGTGAGAATTCCCACCAATTTCTTTTTTTAACAGTTATGAAAGTCAGGAATTAACAACTGAAAAATATTTTTGACAATTTAGTCATAGGAGAAATAGATTCTCCTTCTATTTCCAGTGGATTAAGATATTTCTCCACTGTTAAATTTTCTAATTTTACTGTCGTGAGTGGAGAAATTCCTTCATCCACTAAATGTAGGAGGAGAATCTATATTTATAAACTGTCACTATAATTAAACCAGAACAGCATACAGAACCAAATAAACAAAAATAATCATTTCAAAGTACCTCCAGCTAGATAAAAACACACTAATTTTCTCCCTGAATGTGTGATATTGTGAAGACACACCTAAGATGTAACATTTAATTAAAACATCAAACTTTACACAATGTTAATTTTAGTCTGTTTCATATTGAGGGTTGTGGAATGTTATTTGGGTTATTCCAGAAAAATCACATGGAGTGTTGATGGAAACAAACTTATTCCATCTCTTTAAATAAAACGAACGATTGCTTGAGTTTTTATTATTGACATTTTCTTCGTTTTAACTTAATAGTATTTGATAGTTGATTGGATATTTCTACAAGTGCCTACCCTCCCCCCCCCCTTTTTTTTTGGTGATTATAGAACTAGTCCAAAGTATGGTGTGTGAGCTATTACAAAGAAACTAGTATGGGAATGTTGAAGTACCCTTTTAAATTGCTCTAGAAATTTTTAAAGAATTTGTTACAAGCCCACACAAATTTATATAAAGTGCCTTTAGACTCCATGTTCAACTTTATATGGAATAGTCTTTAAATTACTTTTAATACATTTATTATGAGAACATGCAGTGTTTTTTCTCCTTACATTTTATGGTTACTTTAATGAAAAGTCTTCAACAATAAATTGATAGCTACTCTAGTGAAAATTCTGTTGAGTGGAGTGTTACTCCTGTGATATGTTTAGAAGTTGATGGTTTGTTTTGTGAAAATGCTTTAGAAATTGATTTTGGAAAATGCTTTGGAAATTGACAGTTACTCAAGTGAAAATACTTTGAAAGTGATAGTTACTCCATCGAAAATGCTTTGGAAAATGTTTGCTACTCCAGTGAAAATGCTTTGAAAATTGATTTCACTCAGTGGAAATGCTTTGGAAAATGTTTGCTACTCCAGTGAAAATGCTTTGAAAATTGAAGAATCTCAGTTAGAAATGTACACATGATACTCTATTGTATAAAAATCTTCTTTAATTCACCAATTATTTCTTTCCCATATAAAAATAAATCATTTACGTATATATATATATATAGTGTTCTATTTTCATCAAATCAAATAAAAAAAATACCAAAGATTTTTTTTGCCCAGAGTTTATAAAGTTTGCCAAGTCAAGTTCTTAAACAATCATGTTCATGTTTATTTTATTCACAAAATATTTCCTTCTTATGTTTTAAAAAGTTGATATTTTTCACCAGTTGTGGCTTCCGTTCATTCACTGCATCAAATGCAAAATGTAAAGTAAAAACTAGGGTTAAATATTTACATGATTCAAATATAAAATCTACTGTATTTGTACTAATTGTCACATGTACAAAAATGTACTTAATTTCATGAATGTGGTAATAAATTTGCATGTATTTAAATTGGGGATAATTTGAAAAATTCTATAGCTTAAACATATTTTCTACATTACTACGCTGTATATGGGAAAAAAACCTATTTCAGTAATGGCAGTAGTGAGAACAATCTCTCACCAGGTTAATAAATCCTAGTGTCTAAGGTTCTCCTCCCTCAGACAGGTGACCTTAGCTGACCTTAGCTGACCTTAGCTGAATTTGTCTATCCTTTTTAGGCCCTTTGTTTTTATTGCTCCCAATTTTAAATTATTTGGCTTTCCATTCTTTCAATTTTGAGTCCACCTGATGAATGTCATTCCAGACACGTGCCGTGCACACTAAATTAGATATCTATGTTTAAAGTCTAAAAGATGAAACTTTACATTTATATTTGTGTGTACTTATTTTCGTGAAAACATATCTGTCATGAAATTCGTGAGCATACATACATCACAAAAATGTACAAATACAGTAATTAGGGTCACAACCTGATTTGTAAAGAGATCATAAAAATACGTTGTAAATCACGTTTATTAACAGTTATTTTCAATATTATGCCTCTTTGTCTTATCAATAGAGAGCAATTTGATTTTCTCTTTAGTTTTATTACAGTATGTATACATTTTAATGTCAGTGTAGATAAGACAGAATCCATAACATAATTCATCATGCAACAGTGATGGAGAATGAGGAACAACAATCACAAAAATGTTTTATTATTCGTTCCCTGTTTTATTGACATGTTTCGTTATAAAAACTATGTAAGAAAAAACTTATGTTTAATGATTTATTGAATACTTTGTAAAAACATGATTTTCATGTGATGCTCTGAAGAACATATATAAAGAAAACATGTGATACATTTAAATACAAAACAATGTACATATGTGAAGTAGACATATGTATTTAAATATAGTCAAACCTGAAAATGTGACCTTTATGAATGCCCTTTATTTACAGGTTTAAAGTATATACACTATTCAATAATGGGGAACATGGGGCTACCCTTTATAGACAGTGATTTGTTGTATAGAGGTGCCCTTTATAGACAGTGATTTGTTGTATAGAGGTGCCCTTTATAGACAGTGATTTGTTGTATTGAGGTGCCCTTTATAGACAGTGATTTGTTGTATAGAGGTGCCCTTTATAGACAGTGATTTGTTGTATAGAGGTGTCCTTTATAGACAGTGATTTGTTGTAGTTAAGGAATTATGAAATACAGTTAGATACATATATGAAGATACACACACAATACTTTTTTGAAAGACATTGACAAATGTTCTAGTTATTTCTACAAATACTTGTATTGATCATCATTTATATGACCTTAAAATGCTCATTCAAAAAGCACAGAAATCCACATAGAATAGTATTATGATATTATAATATAATACATGTTTATATTCATGATGAAAGTGATGCATATTAATGAGCTTAATTGCATATTTTATATTAAATTGATCAGTAGAGTAACACCCCCCCCCCTAAATTCTACCATCCAATCAAAATATTTTGGTACACACAACACAAAGTGCACATTATGAATTATTGGAGAAAAATTCCTGCATGTTGGCAGTAGAGTTAGGATATGATTATCTAAAACACTTTATCAAATTACCACGCAATGTAACGCTTTGTCAAGTTACCAGGCGATGTAACACATTGTCAAGTTACCATGCAATGTAGCGCATTGTCAAGTTACCTTGTGATGTAGCGCTTTGTCAAGTTACCTTGTGATGTAGCGCTTTGTCAAGTTACCATGCACTAGAAGAAAGAGTTTGTATGTGTGTAATGACTTTTATCAATGATTTGTATAGTTTCTTTTCACATGATAATATCTATTATCAATAAACAAGTGTGAAACAAACATATGATACACACATATGATACAAAACAAGCGTGATACAAACATATTATCGCTGATTTCTATGTTAATAATGTGACGTTATATTGACCGCCATGACACCACCTTGACAAATCTTCAATAAATATACCATGGTTGATATGTTTTGCTAGAAATGAACTTTTTATCTTGTCTTGCATCTCGGGAAATCTCCATTGATGTGATATTGCTTCGAAAAATCTTTTCTCACAATACAAATCAACAATAGTTTGTAAGTGATTGCCTGAGATATATTGGTGTGGTAGATTGTTATCAGTTTTACCTACTTTTATTACATTTAGATTTTTTTATCATTTAGATGTTTGATTTCATATGTAATAACTTGATATAAGATTAATGGTTGATTACTAATATAACTATACATTTATTGAAGTCTGAATTTTGAAATTTTCAGAGGGGGATCCTTAAAAAATTTATGTTGACTTTTTTTTCCAATTTCTTTAATCATAATTTTATTTTTTTTACATTAATGAAAGTAAGATTGGGTAAAATTGGTGAAATGTGGATAAATTACAGATAAAAGAAGTGAACATTATAACTATTGATAAAAGATTTATTTTGGCTTTGTCAGATGGATTATCAAGATATTTTTACAATTTTTCTTCAGATTTGAGATGGTATTTTGTTGTTAGTACTGTACACTGTATTTACCTTTTATTTAACACAGTAATGTACATCTCTGACCCTTAGCTTATAATATAGCAATGATGTTTGAAAACAAATGTGTTGTTGTGATTGAGGGCAATAAACACTTTATATGCCTGCTAAATGAAGGCGATATTCCATGTTATTGTATATGATGCAAAAGTCGTTGTCGACTGTTGTAATGACATATCATTATAACATATTGTTATTTGTTTATGATGTAGGATTGAAAATTGTGTGCAATATTTAGTTTCCATGGTTATCATATGGTATGATGTTGAAAGCTGTTAATAGTGAGAAACATTAAAAAGGTTTAAACATTAAAATGTCTTGTTTTGTATTCTTTATTCTTTTACCAGTCCTTGCTGTTGCTCCTTAATGCTGCATGCTAACAGAGAAGCAGCAAATATTAATTTTATAGTCTTTGGTTTGACCAGACTCAAGGTGAGCACGCTAGCCATTACACCAAAGACGAGGTTCATATCCTTTATAGTGAGTGACTTTGGTTTGACCAGAC
>MJUT01034741.1:0-14296 GCA_002080005.1 Gigantidas platifrons
ATGGTATTCAAAAAACAGACGTCTGTGTCATGAAAATATTACATTGTCATAAAATGTCATAAATTTATGTTGCAAAAAAAAAGGACTGCCTTAACATGACTGCGAAGCAAAAATGGACTTCAAACCACATTTGATTCACATGTTCTGATTGTGAAATTGTTGGAGATTTTAATATGAAAGTACATGTAGATTGATTTTTGGTGTTTTAACGCCACTTTCAACAATATTCCAGCTATATCATGGTGACCAGTTTTAGTGGTGGAGGAAGCCGAAGAGAACCACCGACCATGGGTAAGCAACTGGTAAACTTTATCACTTGCGGCTGCGAGTCGAGTGTACCCGTTTTTGTAATTTACAAAGCCGGGCGCGAACCCACATCGTATTGGTGATAGGCTTGTATGAGTTGTTAGATCCAACGACCTGTCTCATTGAGCCACCCGGGCCCCAATATGAAATTAAATTTGGATAAATCTGAAAAATGCATATTGCTAATAAGGAATAGTCCATTCAAAACTGAGAAAATGTCCCTCTTTTATGTTTTATATTATGTGCAAAATTGCACGAATCACACACTTTGTCTGCATTTTCACAACATTATTTAAGAAAATGCCCCTTTTTACCCCAAATTTAATATTTTTTATTATTATATTAGGGAAAAACTGAGATACTAAATACATAATACTCATTTTACATTCATCAAGTCATTAACTGTTATGCATTTTTACTTTTGTAAACATTTGTACAGTTTTATTGAAATCATTATAAAAATCGAAAATATACCAAAATTGCTATCATGCACATGTTTTAATTGTTATTTTTCAATATGAAGTGATCATTTGCCGAGCACCAATTTCTTGTATTTGGTAGATAAATATATAATCTTCATGTAATATGGCATATTATTGAAATCAAAACATGATCTTAAGAGATTGAGGCTTTTAAAAATCTTCAAATTTTGCTGATTCAGCACTTTTTCAAAACCATGCGATATGGAATTGCGAATAAGTCAATTGAAAAATGTTAAAACTTTAAGATTTTTCTAAATTTTCTTTCTTTTTTTATGGTGGATTAGAATATGTGTTAATAATAAGCTCTTATTTTTCAATAACAATGAATAATTGCATGTCAAAACACCTTAAAAAGGGCCTAAAACAGCCTTCTGGTAGTACACAAAATGACCATTATAGATTAATCTGCATACACAAAAAACGGCTTGATATTTTTTCAAAATATTTTGCATACATAATAGTAACCTATAAGGTATCTTATATACAAAATATCAGACCAATTGGACTATTTTGGATTTAGACCATTTTGCATGGTTTTCTCACAGACTGGCTTTTAAAACTAATGTTCGCCTCTCTCAGACAAAGAAGATCTTAGCCTATTTTTGGTCTCCTCTTTAGGTCCTTTGATTTCCTTTCTCCCAACGACATTTAGAAGCCTATCCCATCTTTCGACTTTGAGCGTACCTGATGCAAGTTATTCCAGAAATTCGCTGTGTTTACTAAATTAGATATCTACGTTTTTATTACTTT
The DNA here is from genome assembly GCA_002080005.1 of Gigantidas platifrons. Lineage (NCBI taxonomy): Eukaryota > Metazoa > Mollusca > Bivalvia > Mytilida > Modiolidae > Gigantidas > Gigantidas platifrons. Next base: position 1,539 of record MJUT01034741.1, read on the forward strand.
CACTGTTTCGGTGCCTCTGCTGCTAGACTATTAGTATATGAGGGTATCATCTGTACATTAGTCAGTGTTTCGGCGCTGACATGATATATTAGATATATTTATTATTGAATTGTACAGTTCTTATATATTGTAAGATTCTCCCTCGGGCATAGATAACCGATTTTTGTCTATTCCGTTTAGGCCCTTTGATTTTCTTTCTCCCAAAGATTTTTGACTTTAATAAGATTATGCCAACCCTCACCCCCCGTGAATTCTAGACCATCTCATGTTCACCATTCCACGTTGATTTTTAAGTTGACCATCCCCTCTAATCTGTGATTGTATAGAATTATCTCTTGTTCACCCTTCTGTTCTGTGTTTTCGTCGTCCCTTGAATTCAGGGTTTGTATCCGAGCGATCCATATTCTCTCTTATACTCTGGTTTTGTAAACTAACCAACCCATCTTTTCCCACTCTACTCTGTTTCCATCCGGGCCACCTCATCATCTCTAATTGATGTTTTATACCAGGACCGTCATCTTTTCATTCTTCTAATCTGTGTTTGTATCCGGCCATCCACTCTTGTATCCGGACCTTTCTTTCTTCGCCGGATCATCCTCATTTTGTTTACATTCTCTAATATGTGTCTTTACCCTCAGCATCACTTATTTGTCCTCTCTCTCTACCCCCGTGTTTATTTCCGGAGCATCATTTACTCGACATCTCTGTACTGTTTGAATCTAGACCATTCTCTCTCTTCCCATCATACTACTAGTATGTGTTCGTATCCGAACCATCATCTCCTAACCCTCTCTGCACTATGTTTTTACCAGAACCGTCCAACTTCGACCTCTGTTTTCTGTATTTTAATCCGGACCATGCTCAGTACTGGATTTACCATTGTGCTTAGGTGTGCTTAAGCACATGACCCCGTTGGACAGGGGCCCATCTTCCTGCCAAGACAAATTTTTACGATGGATTTTTGCTTACCTGGTGCAATTTTAAATTTGACGGCGTTCTGTTCAATTTTGACAATCATAGAAGAACGTGGAAACAATTTTCAGATTGTTCCTGTGTTTGATGGTCACTAACTGTTCTGGAGAGAGATCATTTCTAGGCTGAAAAGGATAAAAAATTACCTTCGTTCAACAATGACACAAGAGCGGCTGTCTGGTCTGAATATTCTCTATATAGAGAATGATAAACTGCGACTTTTTGATTTTGATAAAATCATTGATGAGTGTGCAGCCAGGAAAGCTCGAAGGAAGCAATTTCATTTTTTTCCAACTTGAAACAAAATTACCAAAAAGTAAAGTGGTAATTATTCCTTTTTTAATACAAATGTGAAACCTAAATAAGTAATTTGGTCGCTATCTGATGTATGCAACCTATGAAAAGTATAAAAGTAAAAATGGTGATGATAATAATAAAATAAAGTGTAAATAAGAATAATGGATGAGAAAATATTTGGTGAGGGTTGGAAACACCTATCAAAGAGCAAGATATTCCCCAAATGGAGGACAACATACAGACATTATGTAAGGTGAGTTGCCTTGGGACTGCGCGGTTTGTGTGCTCTCCCGTACATCGATCAAGATGAAATGGCCTGAGCTATTGATATTCGTGTGAACCGGCCTTTAGGATACTGTTACATTTTGGCACCTGAATCTGTGCTTCATATACCTGTTGATTATAATCTATATGTGCACAACTCTTGTAAATATATATTTGCAACACCACCACTGATAGTATATACATACATACATACATACATACACACCATATAACTTTTTTTCTGAATAGCAGTTTATTTATGACGAAGTTTTTTGCTATCCATATTAAAGCTATTCGTCCTTACTGATATTTCGGATCCTGCAAGTTAACAACAGTCGACTTTCTCCTTTCGGATTTAATTGACACTGACATAGCAAACTGTCATATTGTTTGTAACGCCTTCTGGGATCACCGTGATTCCCTCTCCTGCGAGCAGCAAACACCACTGTCTACATACACTCTGTTCTTGCAAACAAGCTCGCATTCGCGCTCAAGGTTACAGGCAAGGTTACTGATAGCGATACTGTCTTGGTATTTTGTTTGATGTATTCTCAGTCTCAATACTAGACATTATGTTGCCAGTAATATGGCGTATGGTTAATATTTTTTTTCTGAAACTCATGTTATTTTCACTATTTTAAAATGGTTTATTATGAGTTATTTTAGTAGTGTACATCAATGATCCATATAATTTAGTTGTTAAATACAGGTTTATTTTCATTAAATTAGTTTTACTTCAAATAAAGCATATACATTTTCCAGGAAAAAAATAATAGTAAAAGTGGTCCATGGGGAAAAAAGGTTAAGAACCACTGCGCTAAATGATGTTTAGATTTAATTACATGATGTTGACTGTAATGACTGCCCTGTCTGTTCTCTTTTTATCAAGTTTGACTATTACATAATGTGATCTGTGTATGACAGTGTTGGGCGGGTTGGGGCTTTCGGTAATATATAATAGCTTCGACTTTGTTGCACACGCAGTGGACATGTTTGACCTAATATAGCATAATATTTTAAATATTCCTAAATTTTCTGGGCATGTATGCCTGACTTCCTGTGTAGGCCTATCGGGTCTACCTCCTTCAGGGCCAAAGTAAGGGTATCATGACTTAACTAGCACAGAGCCTCATTTGTTCTAAATCCGGCACTGGTCATACTCTCTATTCTGTGTTTGTATCAGGATCATCAACTATTCTGTTTTCAGGTAATGTTCTAGTCTGATGAATTTTTCTATCTGGATCATCACATCTACAACTCATCTACTATATTTGTACCAGGATCATCGCCTCTTCATCCCCTCTAATATATGTTTTATCCTGACCATCCCATCTGCGCCACCTCTACTTGGTTTTATCATATAGAGAACCCCCCCCCCCCTCGCCCCTCTATTATGCACTTTTATCCTGACTACTCCCTATTTTCCGCTCTACTCTATATCTGTGCTTGCATCCGGACCATCTCATTCCCTTCCTCCGGAATATCACTTCTTTGTCCGCTCTATCACTGCCAACCAATTTACCGTACTTGTCTGTATATATGAGTAACACGGCGGGTGTCTAATAAGAAGCAGAAACTGCTTACAATTTGCGAGCACCTGAGTTCTCCCCCGGTATTTTGGTGGGATCCGTGTTGCACCTCTTTTTAGCTTTTTGTGTTGTCCTATTGTGTTTCTTTACGTTCTGAGTTCCGTATTGGGAAGTCCGTTACGATTTCCGCATATAAACGATGTGCGGTTTGTCTTTACCTCCAGTTGTTCGTATAAGGGTTCATGGCTTATTTACGTTATTTGTGTTTGTTCGCGTCTAGTGGTGTCCAAAGCATATTGTGTTGTCTTTTTGTTGTGTTTTTCGTCGTCTTGTGCATGTACCCTATGTTGCCAGTTTCTCTGGATTTTCCTTTTTTGATTGTCCCATTCGGTATTCTCTAACATTTATTTGTAATCTGACCATCCTTTCGTCACCCGTAACCTTCTGTTTGTTTCTAGAACATCCCCTACGTGGTGTCTGTATTAGAATCATCCCCTTGTCGCTCCTTTAATCGACCCATCTAAACAGACAACTCCAATCCTGCCTCAAGTAACTGACATATTACACACCTCTATAGACAACCGCCCACATGTCTCATGTAACTAGTCCGAGATTCCTCTGCCGTTCGACGACCATTTAGAACTTGCTGTTGTCGTTGAACGTCAGAGCGCTTGCCATAAACAAAACAGCGGATTTTATTCCGCATCTCATTTGTAGCACATTTCCACGTTTTGTGGCTATCAGATTTTATTTTCTATCCAAAACCCTAATATATATCGCTTCACCAATCATTTTTCTATTCATTCATAACCATCTTACCCTCAGAGAGTGGTGTTACACTCGATTACAGCACGTTTTTTCCTTACACCCGATGATTTGGTCATTTCACTGCCATTTTTTTAACGTGATCTCGCGATACTAACTGAAAGATGACAGCAATGCATTGCATGATGGGAGATACTAAATGCAGTGCGCCAAATTTGCACACGTAAACAAACATACAAGACGATATAAAGCGTATTCTGCAGGACAAACAGTTCCATCTACAGCTCAAATCAGAGCAGAAGGAAATAATACAACATATGTAGGATAGAAAATATTCATTTGGCAGTGTTTTCCGCGGGCTTCGGAAAGAGCATGTCTTACGTTTCCTCCTATTTTGGACAAGGTCAGGTCATATATGCAAATCATCTCCCATGATGCATTGCGGTAATAGTAGTTCTCTCGAAGTCACGTGACAAATATTTCAAAATGTCAGTGTTCAAAATGACGAAATCATATGGTCTGGGGAAATTGTGCTGTAATGGAGTGTAACACCAATTTCTGAGGGTAAGATGGTTATGAATGAATAGAAAAATGATTGGTGAAGCGATATATATTAGGGTTTTGGATAGAAAATAAAATCTGATAGCCACAAAACGTGGAAATGTGCTACAAATGAGATGCGGAATAAAATCCGCTGTTTTGCTTATGGCAAGCGCTCTGACGTTCAACGACAACAGCAAGTTCTAAATGGTCGTCGAACGGCAGAGGAATCTCGGACTACATGTAACTGACATATAACCGCCATGTTGTCTCAAGTAACAGAGGGTATGCACACACCCTGCAGACAACCGTAAACCTGGCTCTTGCAACTGACACAGTACATACCCCCTTGTAGACAACAGCCAGCCTGTCTCAAGGAACTGACAGAGTACACATACTCCCTGCAAACAACCATCAACTTGTCTTATGTAACTGACAGACAACTGCCATCCCGCTTCAAGTTACAGAGTAATACACTCCTTGCAGACAACCGCTATCCTGCCTCATCTCATGTAGCAGACAGATAACCGCTATCCTGCTTCAAGTAGCTGAGAGATTACACACACCCTGCAGACAACCGGTATCCTGCCTCATGTAGCTGACAGATAACCGCCATCCCGTCTCAACTAACTGACAGAGTACACCCCCAACAGACAACCGCCAATTTTCCACAAGTGATTGACGGAGTACATCCTTATAGAGAACCGCTAACCTCCCGCAAGTAACTGACACACACCCCTTGCAGACAACAGCCAAGTTATTGGCAGACAACCACTCTCCCACTTCAAGTTACAGAGTACAGAAACACACCCTCCAGACAATCGCCATCCTGCCTCATGTAACTGACAGTCAACCGCCATCCCGCTTCAAGTTACTGATAGAGTACACACACTCGCTGCAGACAACCACTATCCTGCCTCATGTAGCTGACATATAACCTCTATCCTGCCTCATGTAGCTGACAAATAATCGCCATGTAGCCTCATGTAGCTGACAGAAAACAGCTATCCTACCTCATGTAACTGACAGATAACCGCCATCCTACTTCATGTATCTGACAGATATCTGGCATCTTGCCTCGTGTAGCTGACAGAAAACAGTCATCCTGCCTAATGTAGCTGACAGATAACTGCTATCCTGCCTCTTCTAACTCAAAGGTATCCGCCATCCTGCCCCATGTAACTGACAGATAACCACCAACCTGCCTCATGTAAGTGACAGATAACCATCATCCTGCCTTATGCAACTGACAGATAACCGTCATCCTGTCTCATGTAACTGACAGATAACCGTCATCCGGGCTCATGTAACTAACGAATAACCATCATCCTGCCCCATGTACCTGACAGATAATCGTCATCCTGCCTCATGTAACTGACAGATAACCGCCAACCTGCCTCATGTAGCTGATAGATAACCGTCATCCTGCCTCATGTAATTGAAACGATAACCGTCATCCTGTTCTATGGAACTGACAGAAAACCGTCATCCTGCCTCATGTAGCTGACGGATAACCATCATCCTGTCCCATGTAACTGAGAGATAACCGTCATCCTGCCTCATGTAGCAGACATATAACCGCTAACCTGCCTCATGTAGGTGACAGATAACCGTCAGCCTTCCTCATGTAGCTGACAGATAACCGTAATCCTGCCTCATGTAGCTGACAGATAATCGCTAAACTGCCTCATGTAGCTGACAGATAACCGTCATCCTTCTTCATGTAGCTGACAGATAATCGCTAAGCTGCCTCATGTAGCTGACAGATAACCGTCATCCTTCCTCATGTAACTGACAGATAACCGTCATGCAGCCTCATGTAACTGACAGATAACCGTCATCCTGTCCCATGTAACTGATATATAACCGTCATCCTGCCTCATGTAGTTGACAGATAACCGCTAACCTGTCTCATGTAGGTGACAGATAACGGTCATCCTGCCTCATGTAGTTGACAGATAACCGCTAACCTGTCTCATGTAACTGACAGATAACCTGCCTCATGTAACTGACGGACAACCATCATCCTGCCTCATGTAACTGACAGATAATCGTCATACTTCCTCATGTAACTGACAGATAACCGCCAACCTGCCTCATGCATCTGACAGATAACCGTCATCCGGCCTCATGTAATTGACAGATAACCGTCATCCTGTCCCATGTAACCGACAGAAAACCGTCATCCTGCCTCATGTAGCTGACAGATAACCGCTAACCTGCCTCATGTAGCCCACAGATAACCGTCAGCCTTCCTCATATAGCTAAAAAGATAACCGTCTTCCTGGCTCATGTAACTGACAGATAACCTGCCTCATGTAGCTGACAGATAACCGCTACCCTGCCTCATGTAGCTGACAGATAACCGTCATCCTGCCTCATGTAGCTGACAGATAACCGCTACCCTGCCTCATGTAGCTGACAGATAACCGTCATCCTGCCTCATGTAACTGATAGATAACCGCCATCCTGCATCAATCATCTGAGAGTGTACGCACACACCCCTGCAGACAATATTCAACCTGCCTCATGTGACTGGCAGGTAACCACCATGCTGCCTCATATAACAGACAGACTACACACCCACCTGTAGACAACCGCCAGTCCATCGTTATTAATTGGCAGAGTCCACATACCCATGCAAATCACCGCCAACCTTCCTCAAGTAACTGACAGGGTTCACATTCCCCTGCAGACAATCGCCATTCTGCCCTAAGTAACTGACAGCGTACACTCCCTGCAGACATCCGCCATCTTGTCTTAAGTAACAAACAGAGTACACTCCCTACAGACATCCGCCATTCTGTCTTAAGTAACAGACAGAGTACACTCCCTGCAGACATCCGCCATCCTGTCTTAGGTGACAGACAGAGTACACTCTCTGCAGATACCCATCAATCTGCCTCATGTAACTGACAGCGTACACACCCCCTGTAGACAACCGTCAACCTGCATCAAATAACGGACAGAGTTCACATACCCATGCAGACAACCCTTGATTTGTCATAAGTATCTGACAGAGAATACCTCCAATAGAAAACCACAAATAAATGACGGAGTATATCTCACGTTTTAAATGCTTGTGATTAAACAAAATTATTTAGCGGATTATATTAACTTTGATTAGATTTAATATGAATATGTCTACCATCAGTCAACGTAAGAAATCGCTATAATAGTTTATCAAGTTTCGTAAAATTAACATAGACTGGGGGTTAAAGGTAGCTACCATTGGAAAACTTACATCACGTCAATTTTGAACTGAGAGGTCATTTGGGTGAATTTCAAAAAGAGTATGATATAAATATGGGCTACGGAATGGATATGGGTATGTCTTAGCACCACAATGCCGAATAGCCAATTGTGGTGAATGCATAATATCGAACCTGCTTGGTAGGGATTTGAATTCCAAATCTGGCAAAAAAAAAGATGTGTAATGATTGTATCACCGTGGAAGTCTCAAAAGAAACAGGAATGTATTACCCTTAGCGAGCACAAGCGATCACTTCCGGTGTTTTAGAGTGGGCTGTGTTGTTTATCTTATTATTTTTCTGTGATGTATTTTTTTTCTTTTTTTCTTCTTTTTTGATTGTTTCTTTATTATTATTTTTGTCTTCGTATTGTTTCTTGTACACATCGTTGCCTGAATCTCTGGGTTGACCATTCCTTATTCCCCTTCGGTTTTCTTAAGCTTTATTTAGGAATATGTGTGGGTTTAATGCCACATTTCAGTACTATTTCACTCATATCGTGCGTGGGGGTCAGTATAATTTGCTAAGAAAACCGTAGTACTCAATGAAAGCTGCCTATAGAACATGAAAATCATTATCACATGAAGATGTGTCAGTAATAATAATAAATCATGTACCTTCTTTAGAAATTACAAAGAACTTCAAAAAGAACTAAAGCAAAAAACAAACAAACAAAGACAACAAACAACCAAACAAGAAAATGTAGTTATATAATCGGGTTTGATATGTGTTGTTACGTTTCAAGTTACGTTTGAGTAGGACCCTCGTGGTCATGTTCGTATTGTAGTTGGATTTATAACTACATGTGCAATCAGTACCTTTCACAACTAAAGTTAAAACCCCTTTCACGGCGAGGTGTACTCGATGCAACACTATGTGATGAAGTTTGTCAGTAACTTCCGACAGACCGGTGGTTTTCTCCGGGTTCTCCGGTTTCAACCACCAATAAATTGACGACCACGATATAACTGAAATATTGTTGAAAGTGGCGTTAAACACTATAAACTCAAACATAAACCCAAGTTACGTTTGTGAGGAAATGTCATATAAATGAATACTGAATTTCTTTTTAAAAAGATTCATTCGTTTCTCCTGTCAAATTATAATGCTTATATATCCTACCATATCCTAGTATGTCCTTTATTCCATTAAAACATTACACGTCGATTCAGAGATTAAACAACATTCTGCTACTTTAAAATAAGGTAATAACTATATTCATGACAACATTTTTATTCTTGTAAAAAATATCCAGAAAACGTGGAGTAGTGCGCTCCATGAATTTGTACAGAACCTGAAGCGGAATGTTTGATGAACACACGATCACCTTTCTTCATCTCCACGAGAGAACTAATTGTACTAGATGTATATACACCCTTTGTTGAATATCCGTAGGTATAAACTGCATCATTCTTGTTAAGTTGGTAATGAACAACATGACCGTTATCTCCCAAAATCAGGCATGAAATATGATACAGTCCCTTTCGTGGTGCTGTAAAAACTCCAGTTGATGGATCGTAGCCTTCACCTCTATTGACCCTGGCATCTTCAAATTTGATCACAGCTTTACCTCTTAAGGTGTAAGGATGCTTTACCAAAGAGGCAAAGAATGCGGGTTGCAGACGACCATCTGAAACTGATAAAGCACAATATAATATAGTTGCATTGTCATTGGTATTTACATTTCTATGGATAACATATATAGCTAAGCTTAAAAGACCTGACCGGATTTTCCATCAATATAATTTTTGTTGAAAACTTTTGAAAGCTGTATTTTTTTGTGATATATATTTTATTTTATTTCAACTAAATGTCACGTACCTAGCTAAACATCTTTATAACAATTGTTTATTGTTAATTCACATGATAAAGCTTTAAAGTACATGTAACCCCNNCTTTAGCAATTGCACCGACCAAGTTATATGGGTATAAATTAATGTACAAATATAAGTAATGGCTTACACTGTTCTTAATATCATTAAGACAAGCTATTGTTTTGAATCATAACAAACTGAGACAAAGAAGCATAGCTTAATTACCTTTCCTGGCATTGATCCCCATCATCATTTGCAGCAGGTCTTCAGTGATACAAGTCGTTTTATCTAGAATTGAAAAGAAAATGGAGTATGGAAATTATTTATTCCCAAATGTACTATAAATGGAGTACAGAAAATAGCTAAAATAAAAACAAAGCAAAAACAAAACAACAACAAAAATTAAAACAAAACAAAACAAAAACAAAAAAGCAAAACTAAAGCAAATATATTTACAATATATGAACGCCTGAAGTTAATATATACTGTAAATGGTCAATATATCTTCCCGGATTTGATTCTACAATTATTAGTTTCATACTTTTTATATACGAGTTATGTCCCTTACGACGGTAAAATGTTACCCGATTTAGCAAGAGTAACGACATATCTACAAACTGATGGTACTTTTAATGCTATAAATTAAATCAGTAATTAATATAACTACTCAAATCGCACAACATTAAATAGTTAAAATAAACACCGGTCGGCTCATCATCATTTCATTGAATTTAACTTGTTCTCGCTATGATATACCAGAAGCATTCAGATTTTCGGTCAAGCAACAATCACTCACTCATTCATTCCTTTCAAGAGAAGGGGTCGTTTTGGTCGTGATCGTATGGTACTTGGATTTACAGCTACATATGCAATCAATGCATATCATTACTTAAGTTGTGAGCTCGAATCCCACTCATGACGATGTGCACTCCATGCAATATTATTTGATAAAGTTTGTCAGGGATTTGCGGCAGGTCGTGGTTTTATCCGGGTATTCCGGTTTCCGCTACCATTAAAACTGACAACTACGATATAGCTGACATATCGTTGAAAGTGGTGCTAAGCACCATAACCCTAACTCAAGAATATTATTTTATTAAATAAATACAAAAACCCATTACTGTGAACTAGTGAAAATTACACTGTAACTATTAGAGGACGCTATGTACGTGAATAAGGGTAATAACAAAATTACCGAACACAGAGCAATCTTCCAAAGGGAAATTCAAAACTCATAAATCAATAAACAGACAAAATCAGTCAACAACCGGGAAACTGGAACACCGCAATGGCCCTGACTTGGTACAGGCATTTCTAAAGAAATGGTGGATTGAATCATATTTTACGGCGCCAACCTCTCGCTTCCATTACGGTTCAAAGATTCCGGTTGTCACTAAAACGGCATTTATAACAATACTGGGAAAAAATAGGTAAAATAGTAGTCAAACAGTACTTAAGTCAGTATCTAATATATCTCGTGAACCATCACCATCAACTATGAGTCCTTTGAAGTATTTTAATTACGAACGTAAATGTCAAAAGTATTTTTACGTCACACATTCACAAAAAATATTTTTGACATTGTAGACCCCGTATATGAAATCCGTATTGTATTCTACTTTCTACTGACAAAAATACTTACCTTGACTCACATTACAAGTAGCACCAAATTCACAGAAAGATAGACAGACGATTACAATGACAAACCACATTTTTACAAGTAAACAAATACACTATGTCTACCGTACCTCACAACACTAACTATTCTGAATTTATGTTTTTGTTTTTTTTTCCACGTGTTAAAAGACCTTTGAAATATGATATGTATAATGAACGTTGAACACGCAATATGTATATATTTACTATCACGTATACAATTCTTGGAATAGACCAATCAGCACATTTCCTACTTTGATTCTAATATTACACGTATTACAGGAGTTATTCCCTTTAAGACGCAAATTTTCAATAACAATAACGTATTTTCCCCATAATCTTTTCGAATCTCGATCAGGGCGAGGTGTACAACATTATGTGATAAAGTTTGTCATTGACTTGTAACAGGTCGGGGGTTTTCTCCGGGTCCTCCAGTTTCCTCCACCTATAAAACTGACCGTTACGATATAAGTGAAATATTGTTGAAAGTGGCGTTTAGCACCATCGCACAATCAAACAAACACCCATGTGAGGTGTACTCGATACAACATTATGTGATAAAGTTTGTCAGCGACTTGCGGCAGGTCGGTGGTTTTCTCCGGTTTCCTCCACCAATAAAACGGACCGCCACGATATAGCTGAAATATTGTTGAAAGTGGCGTTAAACACCAAGACCCTAACATACAATTCTTGGAAAAGACCATTTACATAATTCCGACTTTGATTCTAAAATCATTCGATTTACAAGAGTTATTTCCTTTAAGACGCAAATTTTCAATAAAAATAACATATCTCATCCATAATCTGTTCAATATTTTTTTTATTTTGAACATCTCCAGAATTTCCTATTTGCTATAACATAATCCTCAAGGTTTCACTACGAGTCGCAACATCGGCTAGTAGAAATGCGATTAGTTCACACGACAGGCGAGACCTGATACAAAATATTGTACCAATACATTTTTATGTAACCCTTCAATAAAGACAAATTTTAAACAAAGAATTTAAATTAACAAGTTTATTGTAGTATTTTGAGAGAAACTACTTTTTGTTGACGTTCATTCATAAATGACAAGTTCGCCATTCAATCATTTTATTGATTTGCACTAAATTTGATTGAGAGAAATGGGACTTGTCACATTAATTCTATGTTTGAATTTTTAAAACAAAAATCGCTAAAAACAAATTAGAGTTGTCTCGCTTTGTTCCCATTATTGAAACCCGTGCTGTGCAGAAAATCAATTCATTTTGTAGTCATTCAATAATTGTACTTTTATTTGGTTGTTATTTTGGCGTATAATAGGATTATTTTTTATGAAATACTTTTCAAAGAGTTCTTTTTCATTTTCCATGGTATAATATTGTATACTGTATACATTTGTATTTTTAATCTATGTATTTGTTTTCTAATACTTTGATATGTCTTATTTCAGAGGGTGAGTGTACGCCATAATTGGAAGCAATTTTATGCCACCTGAAGGTAAGTTTGTAGCATTACTTATTGTAAGGATAACGTTAAATTGGCTAGTGCGTCAATTGACCCTATATTAAATTTCCGCTAAACAACGGTGACCATCGTTCAAAAACTTGTTGTCAAACTCTCAAGCACTTCGACAACGTTTTCGCAACAGATGGAAATAATATTGTCAAAGTGTTTCAGAGTATATTCA
>MJUT01034744.1:0-14240 GCA_002080005.1 Gigantidas platifrons
TCCCGCGGTTTATCTGGTGATGGTTATTCTGGCTAACTAAGTATGATAACTACTTTTTTCTTCTAAGATATGAATTGGTGAAAATCTGTAATAAAAACGTAGTTATCGAATTGAGATTATTCGACCCGATGCTAAAGAACTTTACATGGAAAATAGTTATATCTTGAAAACAATTCGGATTCCAAAAATAGAAAATAAAAACAATCATGACAAAGCAGAGATGCTAATAGTGGCAGAAAAAAAAAGAAAAAACAACGGATGACAATAATAATTTATTGATATCTTGCTAAAATAAAAATTAAAAAAATTAAAAGGAGAAGAAAATGGCAATTTGGCATATATTTTGACATATTATTTTAATTAGATTGCATTATTGAACAACTATCGATTTTAATGATAAATTATGCTGGTGAGGAAAAGCAGATTACTTGCAAAAAGGTGGGGGTGGGGTGGGGTGGAAAGATACCCTCTACGATTAATAGTCCATCAGCAGATGTGAACATTATTACCAAGTGGTAGTAATGAGAAGGTAGATATCTAATTTAGTGTACAAGACGAGATTCTGGTATGACCTCTATCAGGTACGCTCAAAATCAAAAATGTAAAAGTTTAATAATAATTACAATTTGGAACTGTTAATTTCAATAATAAATATATCTTATAAAATATGTCAATGTCAAAGCACGGACTATATGGCGAAAAAAACTCTCGGACACAAATAGTTAATCAGCAAAAGAGATGATTTCAATTTTCCTATTGTGGACTTCCCATTAATATGTAGCAACATTCCAGCAGCACCTGCATATGGAGTATATATCTCTCAGTAGATACGATATTTCAGAGTTTGTGGTTACCATAAGGATTTCCTTGATAGAGGGTTGCTACTACCAAGGAAGCTACTGAACCAAGGGTTTTTCTTGGTTAAGTTGAAGTCATCAATTTGAAAGCTTTACGGTCACCACCATGACTTGGTTGACCGCTATGGAATATCTGTGTCACAAATGACCACGGATCTGTTCCACTTGTCGTAAACTCTCTTCCTAGTCCTTTCCTCATTTATGACTTATCACAGGGTTTGTATCTAGATTAACACAATGGTTGTCATTAGCGAAGCAGGAACTGCTCACCTTTCCGAAGAACCACAATTCACTCCCGGTGTTTAGTAGGATTCGTATTACTCGATCTTTAGTTTTATGTGTATGTTTTGTAGATCGTTGTTAGTCTTTTTGTCCTTTTTCTTTTGGCCATTGCGTTGTCTTCTTAATCGACCCAGTAATAAAAATAAAATCGCAGATATCTAAATTACTGTAGACGTCGTATGTCATGAGTATATAAAGACAAAAAATATATATCATACTGTCAGAACAGTTCCAAAGCGATGAAACAAAGGGAGAAATCGATTTCTCACTGTTGAGACAATCCAGTTCCCATTTTTTAGCGATGTAAGATTTTCTTATCTTGCACTAGTGCAAGACAAATAAAATCACGTGCGTTTTACAGGAAAAAATCTATTCATATCTCATCATCACGGTTCAAACTATATTCTCATCAATAATACCACATTTCTACTACATAAGTATTTTTAAATTAATTTATGTATACTATTCTGCTAGCTAGCGATTAACTATCGTGCACCTGACACGGTGTTGACTCTTTTTTTCGCTAGTCAGTGTTTGTTTACTTTGAGTAAATAATAGAGTGCTCTCTCTTGTTAGTAATTAACTACGTCCGTTTGACCAAGCTCAACTTTTTTTTTACAGGTATTTATCGCTGTTGTAGTAAACATTTATAATATATTTATTAAATACATTTTATTTGATTATGAAATACATTTAAAATACTGCCAAGACACGGATGCATATGAATAAATTGAATATTTACTTCAGCAATGGAAAAAAATTGCGGGAAGACGCTCGATGGAATGTAAACAAAACAATTCTGAAGTGTTTAGTGAGAAATAAAATCAAACACCGGAAAAAGTACAAGATAGGGAAATCTCCGACACCCTTGGGTAAGATTTCAATCGTTCTCTAACTCGACAAGCCTCTTAAGAGAACGAATGAAATCTTACCCTCGGGTGTCGGAGATTTCCCTATCTTGTACTCCCCCGGTGTCAGATTCTATATATCCCTAAACACACATATACATGACCACTTAATTTCCTGCTTTGATACAGGCACCTCATATAAATTCCTTTTCGGTACGGTAATTAATTTGCTTAATATATTAAACTTACCATTTTAATAGGTGGAACTGTAGATATTTCAACGCAAGAAATTTCCAGCAACGGCGAGCTAAAAATAATCCACAAGGTTTGTGGTGGTCCATGGGGAGGAGAGTGTGTTAATAGACAGTTCATCAAACTTCTTTTGGAATTGCTTGATGCTGGTATTTTAAAAGATTTCAAAACGTCAAACGGTCATGAGTTTCTCCTGTTGATGAGGAATTTTGAAAGAAAAAAGAAGACGTTTAGAATTTCTTCGGAGGAATTAAGTTCTATCAAATTACCAATTTCATATAGTCTTATTGAAATGGTCGAAGCAAATAATAATAGAACATTCGCTGAAGTCATAGCAACTTCAAAATACAATGAACAACTTCGTTTTAAACGTGACAAACTAACAATTAACATTACTATTTATGGACATGTTCAAAGAACCAATTCGAAACATTATACATGAAATTAGAACGATATTGCAACATGAAAGGTGCTCCGATGTTTCTGCTATCATGATGGTTGGAGGATTTTCTGAGGCAGATGTTTTACAGAGCGCTGTACAAAAAGCTTTTACTGACATTGAAGTATTCATTCCAGTAGATGGGTCACTCTCTGTTTTAAAAGGAGCGGTTATTTATGGGCATAATCCTGATGTTGTGTCTTCGAGAGTTTGTAATTTTACATATGGCGTCGAATTGTTCACATCCTTTGATTCCGAGATTCACAGTTTTGATAAAAAGGGTACTGTTGACGGAAAAGTAGTCTGTCATCACAATTTTTTTTAAAGCATATACCATTGACGAAGAAGTTAGAATAGGAGATACTCGGTCCATGCCTGTATTTAAGACGTACCAGACTCCTGAAATGCAAGTTCGTAGAATTTTTGCTATAAAGTTTCATTTTTATGTCAGCGACATAGCAGATCCTTTCTACACAACTGATGAAGGTTGTAGAAAACATGCTACAATAATCGTGAATCCTCCATCGGGACAAATATGGCCAGAAATAGTAAATGGACGAGTTGAACTTCAAATAACAGGGACAGAAATGGTGGGATCATTCATCTTCAATGACACTGGTGAACGAACAGCTGTAAGATTTGAATTTCTTCCAGCAAAATCATCGACCAATCCTAACAGAAATAGGATATTTGATCATTTGTGTTTAGATATATAATCGTAATGAGATCACGTATTGGAGTTTATAAAACATTAAAATTTAATGTATGTATGTACATGTCTGTACTTTTGATTTAATGAGTATATTACATTATTACAAACAACTAGTGTTGAATGTTATTCAATTGAAGTTATAGCCACTTCAAAATACAATGAACAACTTCGTTTTAAATGTGAAAAACTTACGATTAACAGTGTACTATTTATGGACATGTTCAAAGAACCAAATTAGAAAATTACACGTGAAATTAGAACGATATTTCAACATGAAAGGTGCACCGATGTTTCTGCTATCCTAATGGTTGGAGGGTTTTCTTAGGCAGATGTTTTACAGAATGCTGTGCAAAAAGCATTTTCTGACATTGACGTGTTCCTTCCAGTAGATGAGTCACTCTCTGTTTTAAAAGGAGCGGTTATATATGGTCATAATCCCGATGTTGTGTCTTCGAGGGTTTGTAATTTCACGTATTGCCTAGACCTCTGCGAAAACTTTGATCCCGAGATTCACAGTTTGGAAAAGCAGTAAATTGTACGGGCATATTTAAAACTTTACTATTGACGAAAAAGTTAAGGTAGACGATACCCGGTCCATAGACGTCTACAAGACTTACCAGACACAAGAAATGCAATACCGTAGAAGTCGTGATATGAATATGGATATTTTTGTCTGTGACAGCGCATATCCCTTCAATTCAACTGATGAAGGCTGTAGACAGCAGGATGTTCAGAGGAACATCCATCCTCTGAACATCCATGCGATAATAGTCGTGAATCCTCAATCGGGACAATTGCCGGAAATAACACGTGAACGAATTGAACTTCAAATAACAGGGACGGAAATGGTGGAAACATACATTTGCAATGACACTGGTGAACGAACGACCGTAAAATTTGAATTTCTTCCAGCAAAAGCATCGAACAATCCTAGCAGAAAGAGAATATTTGATACTTTTTATTTAGATCTATAATTCTAGTGCGATCACAAATTATATTTTCTGAAACATTTATATATAATATATACATGTACTTTTGATTTCATGAATATAAGATATTTAGTATTAACAAACTAGTGTTGAAATTTATTCCAATGATTGACAGTTATGAACGACTTCATCCAGCTGTGTATGATATTAATATTGATTGCCCATCAAACCAATTTAAGCCCGCCACTGTATATTGCTTTATCTATGACAAGCCAGGAGAGTGAGCGGTCATGTATTTTTGTATTAGATGTATCGATTATTGCCTCTTTCTATTTTTATTTTTGTTCCGACGGTAATAATTTTATAGTGTTAATATAAGCTTTTGTTTTTGTAATAAATCGTTCTGAGGGTGGGGTTTTATTATTATATTATTAACAACTAGAAAGATGTAAACAAAAATCTGAGTAGCTTTAAGCATAGCAAAGAACAGTCAAGACACGGTACCGATTAGGACGTCGGTTGGTTTACCAACGTCCTCCGCTATTCGGAACACTGTAGCTTTCGGTTTACTTAGTATGTGTTCCTCTGAACATCCTGCTAGATGTAAATTCAAAACTATGTAACCATGTAAATATCGAACATTTAACCTTTGTTGGTACTGCTGCTACTTTCGCAACATGTGGTTCCATATCACCATGTACATTGGCACTTTTTTACTGTATTTATATTTTGTACTTTATATCAGATGTCTCAGTGTGAACCGCATTCTAAAGAATTTGTTGAACCCAATAAAAAAAGAAAGGTTTTATATTCAGCTGAACATGTGAAATAGAACATAAAAAAGAATTACAGAAGCTAAAGCCTTTAATTCCATAATCAGGTATGTTGACGATATTATATCTATTAATATTCCAAACATAGATAAGTGGATTCCATTAACATACCACAAAGAACGTGAGATAAAAGAAACAATAAACACAGTTTTACTCATTTCATGTAATTTAATACTCATTTTCAAACTTGTGCAAAAATGGCCAAAAGAAAAAGCACAAAAGGACAAACAACGATCTACAAAACTTACATATAAAAGTAAAGATCGAGTAACACGAACCCCACTAAAAACCGGTAGTGAACTCAGGTGCTCCGGTAGGGTAAGCAGTTCCTGCTACACTAGTGTTAATCTAGTTATAAACACGGTGATAAGTCATGAACGAGGAAAAGACTCGGAAGTGCTTACCACAAGCGGAACATATCCGTGGTCATTTGTGACACAGATATTTCATAACGGTAAAAAAAGTCACAGTGGCAACGTAAAACTTTCGAAGTAATGAAGACTTGTTTGAGTAACTATTGTATCAGCAGCTGAGCACTAGTCCTAAAATACCTTTTCATAGAAGTGACTGTACCAGGCCAGTAAAGTGAACGGTCATGTATATGTGTGTTAGGGACTAGAAGCGACTGTATCAGGCCAGTAAAATTAACGGTCATGTATATGTGTGTTAGGGACTAGAAGTGACTGTATCAGGGCAGTAAAGTGAACGGTCATGCATATGTGTGTTAGGGACTAGAAGTGACTGTATCAAGCCAGTAAAGTGAACGGTCATGTATATGTGGGTTAGGGACTAGAAGTGACTGTATCAGTGCAGTAAAGTGAACGATCATGTATATGTGTGTTAGGGACTAGAAGTGACTGTATCAGGCCAGTAAAGTGAAGGGTCATGTATATGTGTGTTAGGGACTAGAAGTGACTGTATCAGGCCAGTAAAATGAACGGTCATGTATATGTGTGTTAGGGACTAGAAGTGACTGTATCAGGGCAGTAAAGTGAACGGTCATGTATTTGTGTGTTAGGGACTAGAAGTGACTGTATCAGGCCAGTAAAGTTAACGGTCATGTATATGTGTGTTAGGGACTAGAAGTGACTGTATCAGGTCAGTACAGTGAACGGTCATGCATATGTGTGTTAGGGACTAGAAGTGACTGTATCAAGCCAGTAAAGTGAACGGTCGTGTATATGTGTGTTAGGGACTAGCAGTGACTGTATCAGTGCAGTAAAGTGAACGGTCATGTATATGTGTGTTAGGGACTAGAAGTGACTGTAATAGGCCAGTAAAGTGAACGGTCATGTATATGTGTGTTAGGGACTAGAAGTGTCGGTATCAGGCCAGTAAAGTGAAGGGTCATGTATATGTGTCTTATGGACTAGAAGTGACTGTATCAGGCCAGTAAAGTGAACGGTCATGTATGTGTGTTAGGGACCAGAAGTGACTGTATCAGGCCAGTAAAGTGAACGGTCATGTATATGTGTGTTAGGGACTAGAAGTGACTGTATCAGGGAAGTAAAGTGAAGGGTCATGTATATGTGTGTTAGGGATTATGATTGACTGTATCAGGGTAGTAAAGTGAACGGTCATGTATATGTGTGTTAGGGACTAGAAGTGACTGCATCAGACCAGTAAAGTGAAAGATCATGTATATGTGTGTTAGGGACTATAAGTGACTGTGCCAGGGCAGTAAAGTGAAGGGTCATGTATATGTGTTAGGGACTAGAAGTGACCGTACCAGGGCAGTAAAGTGAACGGTCATGTATATGTGTGTTAGGGACTAGAAGTGACTGTATCAGGCCAGTAAAGTGAAGGGTCATGTATATGTGTCTTATGGACTAGAAGTGACTGTATCAGGCCAGGAAAGTGAACGGTCATGTATGTGTGTTAGGGACTAGAAGTGACTGTATCAGGCCAGTAAAGTGAACGGTCATGTATATGTGTGTTAGGGACTAGAAGTGACCGTACCAGGGCAGTAAAGTGAACGGTCATGTATATGTGTGTTAGGGACTAGAAGTGACTGTATCAGGCCAGTAAAGTGAACGGTCATGTATGTGTGTTAGGGACTAGAAGTGACTGTATCAGGCCAGTAAAGTGAACGGTCATGTATATGTGTGATAGGGACTAGAAGTGACTGTATCAGGGCAGTAAAGTGAAGGGTCATGTATATGTGTGTTAGGGATTAGAAGTGACTGTATCAGGGCAGTAAAGTGAACGGTCATGTATATGTGTGTTAGGGACTAGAAGTGACTGCATCAGACCAGTAAAGTGAAGGGTCATGTATATGTGTGTTAGAGACTATAAGTGACTGTGCCAGGGCAGTAAAGTGAAGGGTCATGTATATGTGTTAGGGACTAGAAGTGACTGTACCAGGGCAGTAAAGTGAAGGGTCATATATATGTGTGTTAGGGACTAGAAGTGACTGTATCAAGACAGTAAAGTGAACAGTCATGTATATGTGTTAGGGACTAGAAGTGACTGTATCAGGCCAGCAAAGTGAACGGTCATGTATATGTGTGTTAGGGACTAGAAGTGAACTGTCATGTATATGTGTGTTAGGGACTAGAAGTGACTGTATCAGGCCAGTAAAGTGAACGATCGTGTATATGTGTGTTAGGGACTAGAAGTGACTGTATCAGGGCAACAAAGTGAACGGTCATGTATATGTGTGTTAGGGACTGGAAGTGATTGTATCAGGCCGGTAAAGTAAACGGTCATGTATATGTGTGTTAGGGACTAGAAGTAACTGTACCAGGGCAGTAAAGTGAAGGGTCATGTATATGGGTGTTAGGGACTAGAAGTGACTGTACCAGGGCAGTAAAGTGAACGGTCATGTATATGTGTGTTATGGACTAGAAGTGACTGTATCAAGACAGTAAAGTGAACGGTCATGTATATGTGTTAGGGACTAGAAGTGACCGTATCAGGCCAGCAAAGTGAACGGTCATGTATATGTGTGTTAGGGACTAGAAGTGACTGTATCAGGCCAGCAAAGTGAACGGTCATGTATATGTGTGTTAGGGACTAGAAGTGACTGTATCAGGCCAGTAGAGTGAACGGTCATGTACATGTGTGTTAGGCACTAGAAGTGACTGTATCAGGCCAGTAAAATGAACGGTCATGTACATGTGTGTTAGGGACTAGAAGTGACTGTATCAGGCCAGTAAAGTGAACGGTCATGTATATCTGTGTTAGGGACTAGAAGTGACTGTATCAAGCCAGTAAAGTGAACGGTCATGTACATGTGTGTTAGGGACTAGAAGTGACTGTATCAGGCCAGTAAAGTGAATGGTCATGTATATGTGTGTTAGAGACATCACTTTTACCTTTGTTTTTATAGAAGTGACTGTATCAGACCAGTAAAGTGATCGGTCATGTATATGTGTGTTAGGGACTAGAGGTGACTGTATCAGGCCAGTAAAGTGAACGGTCATGTACATGTGTGTTAGGCACTAGAAGTGACTGTATCAGGCCAGTAAAGTGAAGGGTCATGTACATATGTGTTAGGGACTAGAAGTGACTGTATCAGGCCAGTAAAGTGAACGGTCATGTATATGTGTGTTAGGGACTAGAAGTGACTGTATCAAGCCAGTAAAGTGAACGGGCATGTACATGTGTGTTAGGGACTAGAAGTGACTGTATCAGGCCAGCAAAGTGAACGGTCATGTATATGTGTGTTAGGGACTAGAAGTGACTGTATCAGGCCAGTAAAGTGAATGGTCATGTATATGTGTGTTAGAGACATCACTTTTACCTTTTTTTTATAGAAGTGACTGTATCAGACCAGTAAAGTGAACGGTCATGTATATGTGTGTTAGGGACTAGAGGTGACTGTATCAGGCCAGTAAAGTGAACGGTCATGTATATGTGTGTTGGGGACTAGAGGTGACTGTATCAGGCCAGTAAAGTGAACGGTTATGTATATGTGTGTTAGGGACTAGAAGTGACTGTATCAGGCCAGTAAAGTGAAGGGTCATGTATATGTGTGTTAGGGACTAGAAGTGACTGTATCAGGCCAGTAAAGTGAAGGGTCATGTATAAGTGTGTTAGGGACTAGAAGTGACTGTATCAGGTCAGTAAAGTGAACGATCGTGTATATGTGTGTTGGGGACTAGACGTGACTGTATCAGGCCAGTAAAGTGAACGGTCATGTATATGTGTGTTAGGGACTAGAAGTGACTGTATCAGGCCAGTAAAGTGAACGGTCATGTGTATGTGTGTTAGGCACTAGAAGTGACTGTATCAGGCCAGTAAAGTGAACGGTCATGGATATGTGTGTTAGGGACATCACTTTTTATCTTTGTTTCTAAGATTTGTCAATTCGTTTTTCGAATTTTCCGATCGTGTGCTTTTTTTTTCATGTTACTCATCAGGAATTTTCACCCAGTGAGTGTGATCTAAATGTAGAAGTAAATGAACGATGCAGATATAAAAGGGTGGACAAATACTCCCCCGGGTTTTGTGTGGTTCTTGTTACTGAATCGTTAGTTTTCTATGTAGTGTTTTGTGAGTGAGTGATTACTGTGTAACGGCAATGCAGAGAAAATGTTTAGCTATATCATGGCGACAAGTTAATGTTCAATGAAATGATGATGAGGTCCGCTTTGTTCTAGGCCAACACGCTGAGTAGGATTTTTATATTGCTAACGCACTAAAACATCAGTTCGCGGGTAGACATGTCGCTCCATTCGGACACATTATTTGTATTCAGGGACAACCAGTCTTTGCTCTTTCTCCTTAATGCTGCGTGCTTAGCGGAGAAGCAACAAATGCCAATTTTAAAGTCTTTGATTTCACTTGTTGACTGGATCCCGACCTCACGATCTTCCGGACTCACGGCGAGCACACTAGCCATTAAGCCATCGATGCGATTGTGTAGTGTTTTGTAAATCATTATTTGTCCTTTTGCCCTTTTTCTGTTGGTCATTGTATTATCTGTTCTTCAATTTACGACTTCTGATTACCTCTTTAAAATGTGTAATAAACAGACCTCCGCGATATAACTGAACATTTGTTGAAACATGCATACCCAATTAACATGTTAATATCATCCGTTCACACATAACTAATGTTAGGTCCTTTCGCATTGTATTAGAATTCATATGAACAAGACAATAATGAAATCAACGAGGACCAAAACGGGTACGAAACTATTTTAACATAATACATGTATATTGATTGAATAATTAGTTTTTTGTTGTTTAACCTTCTTTTTCAATAATGTTTATGACAGAGAATAGTTTACAAACAGTAGATCATTTAGGTATTGTGTAGCACTGGGACGGGTCTAAGGGTGGATGTTTTGATTACTACATGAGAGAAGTGATTAGACGAATAATTTTACAATAGAACGGGCCACTATCGGTAAAATCCCTGACTTTCTGAAAAAATGAGTCACTCATTTATGCCGACGTTCAAATCGGAATGTTGTGTGCTGCATCGTCGGAATTGTCGGCAGCATGCACATTCAGCACATGTGTACGATTCATCGTCGAACGGTTGTGTACGTTGCAACGAATTTACAAAGCATTACACATAAAACTAAAGATCGAACCCCACTAAAAACTGGGGTGACCTAAGATACGGCACCCGTAATGTTACTCTTGTTACAAACCGGTGATAAGTCATGAATGAGGAAAGAACCGGATTGTTATCACGATAATAGTAGGCTTCGTGTTCTCTCTTTTCTTATTAGAAAATCTAAACGGTTGGCTCGATGAATACTTCATAACTGTCAATCAATTGAATTAATTTCAACACTAGTTTTTTTTATAATAATGTAATATACTCAATAAATCAAAATTACATACATGTGTATACATTATATTTTAATGTTTTATAAACTCCAATACGTGATCCCTCTACGATTATAAATCTAAATAAAAAGGATCAAATATCCTCTTTCTGTTAGGATTGGTCGATGACTTTGCCGGAAGAAATTCAAATCTTACGGCTGTTCGTTCACCAGTGTCATTGAAGATGAATGATCCCACCATTTCTGTCCCTGTTATTTGAAGTTCAACTCGTCCATTTACTATTTCTGGCCATATTTGTCCCGATGGAGGATTCACGATTATTGTAGCATGTTTTCTACAGCCTTCATCAGTTGTGTAGAAAGGATTTGTTATGTTGCTGACATAAAAATGAATCTTTAGAACAGAACTTCTATGAACTTGCATTTCAGGAGTCTGGTACGTCCCACGTACAGATATGAACCGAGTATCTCCTATTCTAACTTCTTCGTCAATGGTATATAATTGATTAAATATGTCAAGACACATGACTTTTCCGTCAACAGTACCCTTTTTATCAAAACTGTGAGTCTCGGGATCAAAGTCTTCCAGGGTAGCTATGCCATACGTGAAATTACAAACTCTCGAAGACACAACATCAGGATTATGCCCATAAATAACCGCTCCTTTTAAAACAGAGAGTGACCCATCTACTGGAATGAATACTTTGATGTCAGTAAAAGCTTTTTGTACAGCGCTCTGTAAAACATCTGCCTCAGAAAATCCTCCAACCATCATGATAGCAGAAACATCGTAACACCTTTCATGTTGAAATATCGTTCTAATTTCATGTATAATTTTCTGAATTGGTTCTGTGAACATGTCCATAAATAGTACACTGTTAATCGTAAGTTTTTCACGTTTAAAACGAAGTTGTTCATTGTATTTTGAAGTGGCTATGACTTCAGCAAATGTCCTTTTTTTCTCTGTTTCGACTATTTCAATGAGACTGTATGGAATTGGTAATTTGATAGAAGTTAGTTCCTCCGAAGAAATTTTAAACGTCTTCTTTTTTCTTTCAAAATCTCTGGTCAAAAGAAGAAGGTCGTGACCATTAGACTTTCCGAACTCTTGAAGAATATCAGCACCAAACAATTCCACAAGAATTTTCATGAAATGCCGATTAACACACTCTCCTCCCCATTGACCACCACAAATCTTGTGGATTATTTTTAGCTCGCCGTTGGTAGAAATTTCTTGAGTGGAAATATCTACAGTTCCGCCTGTTAAAATAGAAAATTATATTACTGTATTACTACCCAGTTAACGTATTTCTCTAAGTCGCTTGAATGAGTCGTCGTGGTCGTGATCGTATAGTAGTTGGATTTACAACTACTTGTCCAATCAGTGCCTATCACCACTCACCTTTCGATTTTCAGCGTGTTATTCCAGAAATGCATTGTGAGCACTAAATTTGATATCGACGTTATTATTGTGAGTTCGAATCCCGCTCATGACGAGGTGTACGCGATACAACATAAAGTTTTTCAGTGACATGCGACAGGTCGGCGGTTTTCTCCGTGTACTCCACCAATATTACTGACCGTCACGATATAACTGAAATATTGTTGAGAGTGGTGTTAAACACCATAACCATAATACTTAAGTCGCTTGAAATAAATATGGATTCTTCGTGATGCTCCTATAAATATTTAGTGGTGTGTGAATTTATAGAATAGTGGGAATTAATTAATATGAACGTCGGTATCGAGGTATATCACGGTGAAAACAAGGTTACCAGAACGGGTGCTACTAGTGGAGCAGGAGCTGCTTTCCCTTCCGGTGCACTTGTGTTCATCCTGGATATTAGTGTTGCTCGGTCTTTACCTTTCTGTGTTGTGTTCTATAATTCACTGATTGTTCTTTTTTCTTTGTTTTTCTGTTGGTCATTGTATTGTGTGTTTCTGATTGTCCCTTTTGGTATCTTCAAACTTTCTTCAGATATTCAACCGGAAGGTAAATGGTGGTACTATGAGGAGTTTATGGGCCAACGTTGTGGTTAACACTATCAGACGTGGATATAACGGATACAAGCCGAATGTGGTTGCCAAGAAATGGAGCATCTGAAACCATTCACAAACAGGTGTTTCTCATCCAAAATTGCTGCAATAGTTCTTTAAAATAGATGGAGCATGACATTTTTCTTATGTTAGTTACATATTTACGTAACGGACGTTCGTTGTGCATTGATACATCCCCATAGAACCAGGGGCTGCCATGCAAAGAGGGGAGCATGTCCAATAAGCGCCGAAACTATACCCTATTTTCGTTAGTTACGGTGACCTCTTTTAGGGAAATAATGGAACAGTGAGCCCTATTAAACGTACTGCTGGTGGACTTTAGTCCCCGATGGTTACATCCGCTCAGTACTCAGTGCTGCGCCACTGATATAGTTTATTACGTATTAATTTATCGAAATTACAGTGCATAACCCATGCAACTATGATTAAATCTAAGGTTCTACCTACTCAGGCAAGGATGACCTTATCAGATTTTGGATATCCTGTTTAGCACATTGGTTTAGTTTTGCTCCCTAAGACTTAAATTATTTGGCTTTCAAATATTTCGACTTTGAGCGTACCTGATGAAGGCTATCACAGAAACGGGCCATGTGCATTATATTTGATATCTACGTTTTCATCATGTGTATATATAGAACAAAAGATGACTACATATGATAATATTGCATTTACCATGGTTGTTTAACGCCAGTTTCAATAACATTTCATTGATACTATGAGTCACCTTAAATAGTGGGGAAAACTGGGGTACACCATGAAAACCGGGGTATGTGGAGAAATCTGGAGTATCTGGTAACAACCGGAGTATCTGGTGAAAACCGAAGTACCCAGTGACAACAAAGAATATGATTGTCCAATGTCATGTGAGCAGGAATTCACCAATACTATTGATGTGAACAAAGTTATATACTAGTACAATAAACTCATAAGGATAACAAGCTATCACGAGGATGGTTTCAAGAATGTTTCTTTTATAGCAGCTTACAACTCTGAAATCACATTTATGGTGACGCATATTTCTATATTAGGAGCAAAGCAACGTGTTCGCATGTTTGGTAAGGTAAAGGATTTCCTTTCTTTTACTGATAAATCATGTTTAGAAAAACTACTCATAACATTTACTAAGCAGATACCCTTTAGAACTACAAATAAAATTTAAAGTTAACTTTTACTTATTCTTTTTATATTAAACTAAATAAAAAAAAGTTTGTGTTAAAATTACCACCGAGAAAAATTCCGGCTCTATTTAGGTTAAATTGTTCATTAGGACCAGCCTCAGTCTAA